>PVJD01003442.1:0-163192 GCA_004026545.1 Mormoops blainvillei | reverse complement strand
TTGGTTCCTGTTATTTGCAACTAATAACCTTACATAAACTGGCAAACATTGAGGAGTTACTCAACAAGTGTAGCAAATATCTGGGTCTCTAAAAGGAATTTTAACATAAATTAATAAGCCATAGTTTTTTGGTTTAATCCAATTAACACACATCCTTTGCAGCCAGATAATTTCCTAACAAACTCTGTATGAATGCCTCTAAATCTATGGGTATTACAAGTATATCAGGTGGTATATTTAGGAAGTTAACCATCACTGTCAAGCATGAATTTCTAATCAAATCCCACCAGAAAATTTTATAAATATGTCAAGAAAGAAACATATTTCCTTCTAATGAGTTGTGTCATGTAAACCAGCCCCAAAGAGCATACCGGGTGAAAGTATTAGCTATTACTATATAAGGAAAATATTCTAGTAGAGAACTTCTGAAAATGGCTTCATTTGCATTTTTAAACTGAGAAAAGGTAGAAAGCTAAATCTTATTCACACCCATAGCTGTAGCATAATCAGGAAGAATAACAATTTCTTAATACTAGATTGATCTCCAGTTAAGTCACAAAACCTGTTCATTGTAGGACAGTATCAGAAATGAGCTCATAGACCACATTTTAAAAAAAATTATCCAGGACAATCCACAGCTCCTAAATTTTATCCCATTTCCTCATTTTTCCCTTAAAATAAAGGATTGAAAGGGTCCAAAAATTTATATACCTCTTATGTCAAACTTCAGACAGATTGAAAAACAGAAAACACACACACACACACACACACACACACACACACACACATTGTGTCATCTAGCTTAAGGGTTTGAAAAAACAATTTTTTCCATAAGAATATATTTTAAAATCGCATGAGCACGAACCCCACTCTAGGATTCAATCATGGTGCTGTCACCAGCTGTCCTTAGAAGAATTCATTGGCTCTTTACTCACGGTCTCTTAAATCATTCTTGAATGAGTATCTGCTTTCAGCATTCTCCAAGAGGGAGATGGCCTTTTTAGTTTCATCATTTAATGAAAAAAAAGTTACTTACCTTAAAACTTTTTAAAAAAAATTTTGATATCTAATTATAAAAGTACTTATTCCAACAGGAAGGATGTCTTCACTTGAAGTGCAATCAACAGAACATTATTTTGACTTTAATGATTTTCTTTCATCCTTTCTAAGCAAAAATCCTGATAGAAAAAGAGAAAAGTGGGCCCAAGCAAAATTCTAAAATGGAAAGAAATTTGGCTCTGGTGTGGGGCTAATCCTCTATCTGTGGCTCCCCCATTGTTAGTGGTTCAGGGGCAACCTCTCTTGTGCTAAACCAAAAATTTCTCTCAGAGTGGTATCTCATTTTCTAAAATGAATATAATTCCTTATTCCATTCTCATCCATTAAATTTATTATTTGAAATGTCTCTAAAATATTAGTAATTGCCAATATTCCCTGAGTCCTTATCCTATGCCAGGTATTGCGCTGAGTATGAAACAGCTGAGTTAATGCTCATAACCATTTGGTGAGTAGGTACTATCATTCCTAGTTTACGCATGAGGACTCTGTTCTAGTGTACAGAGCTGAATTCAGGAAAAACATACTTTCACGGTGTTTTCGAAGTATATTATTTCTAACACTATTTGTGGATTAAAAAGTTTTCTGAGAAATAAAAATATTAAATGATTGTATCTATCGCAACCTTTTGCCTAAAACACATGAAGAGGATTTTAAAACCAGTTAAAAATAAACCTTATTGCTAAGGCTATTTCATTATAGAAATGGTAATTTTAGTCTATCTCTGCATCATTTTTTTAAGAAAAAATACTGTTGTTTTTTCTTTCCAAACTTCTGTTATCAAAAAGTTTCCCAGTGTTCAAACACTAGAACGCTCTGGTCAGATTGAAATGCCCTTACAAAGCTCTTTCTGAATAGGGTGTATGTAGTTTGCAAACAGGTTGATATAAAGGGTAAATTCACTTTCTAGCCAGAATTTTTCTCTAAATGAGGTCACCCTTCTTTAATTCTCTGAAGAAGAAGTCTAAGAAAACTATATTTGGCCAGGTCAACTCAAATGGCACACCAGAAAAAAAGCTATGAAATGCAGCCTGACCGGGTTTCCACAGCTTGTTTTAGTTCTGTGTACACAACTCCTACCCACCTGACTCCTTCACAGAGAAAATCCACAGGGAACCTGCTGGGAAAAAATGCTATGATTTCTCATCGTTTGATCTGTTTTGTCTTAGCCTCAGCTAAAATTTGTTTTTTCCTCCTCTACTAAAACTTTTATCAGCAAAGCAAGTTCTATATTTTTAATGTGCATTCGATTCCAGCAAGTGGTAATCTGATTTTAGCTATTCTCATGATGCAGTCTCACTTTGACTATAAAAAATTAGAAGATAAAATAATTTTTTCTTTCTAAAGGGACATCTGCTCAGTACAAAACACAGAGAGAATCAGCTACTTCACATGGTCAGTTCAGAAAAATAATTTAAATAAACAAGACCTAAATAT
The DNA here is from genome assembly GCA_004026545.1 of Mormoops blainvillei. Lineage (NCBI taxonomy): Eukaryota > Metazoa > Chordata > Mammalia > Chiroptera > Mormoopidae > Mormoops > Mormoops blainvillei. Next base: position 160,699 of record PVJD01003442.1, on the reverse strand, counting down.
GAGAATTCTGTTTGTAATTTTTCCATGATTCTTTAAGTTGGTATGTTATATGGCAGAAAATAATCAAAGTACAATGGCTAACATCCCTTCTCTTTGCCAACCTGAGAAAGGAACTATGTTTAAGATAGAGAACCAGCTACTGTGTAGCATGAATATGACAACAAACTGAGTAGTACTGATTGAGACATCTTGTCAGGTGGATGGGAAGAGGAACAGTATTTTTTGTGTACAGATAAAATCTAAAGGAAAGCTTTATATACCTCATTAAATATCACACATTTTTATTTAAGGGGTTCAAACACATAAGAAAAACACAAAAATCTAAAGTTTCTAAAAGTGCACATATAAATAAAGATGGATAATATTTTCCTGGCAATAATCATATAACTTGTATCGATAATCCTGCCCTATACAGATAGGTTTATGTAACATTAAAAAACAATTACATTTGGATACTTCCAGTGGAGAAAATAGACCACAAATGGAAAAGGTTTCTTAATTATAGACTTACTAGTTTCCAAAATGTTATTCCTTATTTTGATTTTTGGTTTTCAGAATCCCACTGTCAGGTCAAGATTAAATGTTTGTGTAGTATTTGCTTACTTTCTAGGAATGAATGTGGTTTTATCCTCCTTACTATATAATGATTATATAAAACAAATGTATGAAATAATTGTATCTTAAAAGTCCAAATACTTGGAGAACTTGTTTGTTTGATTCTATTATTTGATGTTAGAAAGACAACCTTTATAGTCAGTTTTTCAATAGATAAACACATTTAATTTTATGAGACAAACTCCCTTGAAGGAAGTTTGAATAACTTAAGAAAAATGTGTACAGTAATTATGAACACATTTGGATTTGTATCATTGTATTATTTGTTGTATCCCCTTACATCTTGAAAATAGCTTTTTCTCTTTTCATAATATACCTTTCCCTCCTATTTTTGAATCAAGTAGAAATAAGCATAATTTCCTTTATTCCATCACAAAATCATTTATTTAAAACCTGTTTTCCTATCTGAACCACTATTAAAATTAAGCAGGAATACTAAAATATAAACTAAATTTGTGGGTGGGGAGGACAGCTTTTTAAAATGATTTTGCATTTCTCTTTAGCATGATTACTCTTCTTAAAAGGGGTTATGGTCTTAATCCTGGCTGCACATTAGATATATCTTAAGAGTTTATTAAAATATGGGCCACATCCCAGACAAACCCCAGAATTTCAAGGCATGAAGCCCTGTCTCTGCTATTTTTAAATTTCTCCCCAAGGGATAATAACGTACAACCAAATTTGATAGCCACTGAAACAGAGTTATCAAGAATACCCAGCTGATCAAAATGATTATAGGTGAAATCATAGATGTACTTGTCACATCTATACTTGTCTCTATATCATAATTAAGTAAGGTATAATCCATTTAGTTAGGAAGTGTAATTATAAATCAGCATCAAAGTTTAAGTGCCCATAAATGTAAGCATTTCTATGTGATATATTACCACACACTAACAGGTGTGTGGAATCATAGAAAAGGAATTTATTTGCTATGATTTTTACCTTGATTTTTTTGTTATTAATTCTTACAGTTCAGACAAATATATCTGGAGTAATAAATGTATCTATAATATCAAAAACATCTACCAAATTTCTTCTTTTTCTTTAAATGAATTTCAGAAAATAAAAGTAATATAAACCCATTAGCAAAGTCTCAGTTCAGTTAATGACTTGTTAATATGCAAAAGTTACCTTCATATGTGCATTGAAAATCTATATGTCTGTTGCTAAATTTATTGTGTTTTTTTGCTTTTAACTAAAAGTTAGACTATATTTAATGAATTATAAAACATTGTTGAGGCTTTGAAATCTAATTTAACAATCAAAACCCTTTCTCAACCTCTTAATCCCCACAAAATTATCTCCCCCTCCCTGGTAAATTTCTATTTGTAATTAAATTTTTTTTAAATGTTTAATAATGGAGACAACCTAAATTCCATTTTCTTTACTGCTCTGTGTGTGTGTTTATACAATATGACCAATTCAAAATTTAAATCAACTATAACTTATACCTATAGTATAATTAGGAAAAAGTTTACTGTGATAATAAATGAACTTGTAACTGGAAACACAAAAAACCAAAAACAAACGAGTAGGCTCAGGAGACAGCAGCGGAGCAGAGAGTCACTGGGACTTGCATTTAATAAGGGAAAGTGTGGCAAGTTTATGATTTTATAAGAAACGCTAAATAGAATTTATGCCCAGAAACAAAGGGTACCATATAGAGAGACTTCACCTAAATCTGAAACTATTGTTCTTTATAAAATACTGTGATAAAAATGAAAAGGAAATTCAGAGAAAGTGAGAAAATATTCTTAAAATATGTAAAAAGATCCTCTGTTTGTTCTTTTAATTGGATTGTTTGTTTGTTTGCTGTTCAGTTTTATGAGTTCCTTACATATTTTGGATATTAACCCATTGTTGGAGCTTTTGTTTGCTAATGTCATTTCCCATTTGATTGGTTGTCCTTTTGTTTTGTTGATGGTTTCTTTTGCTGTACTGAAGCTTTTTAGTTTGATATAGCCCCATTCATTTATTTTTGCCTTTACTTCCCAAAATGTTCTCTACAACAAAAATCTATAAGTGTAGTACCTATGTTTTCATCTATGTAATTTATTGTTTCAGATATTATATTTAGGTCTTTGATCCATTTTGAATTAATTTTTGTACATGGGGATAAATGTAATCCCAAGAAGACAAGTAAATAGCCAACAGACATATAAAAAGATGTTCAACTACACTAGCTATTAGGGAAATATAAATCAAAATTATAATGAGATGCCACCTTATACCATTCAGAATGGCTATTATCAACAAGACAAGTACTAACAAATGATGGAGAGATTGTGGAGGAAAACGGAACTCTCATTCACTTCTGGTGAGAATGTAGACTGGTACAGTCATTGTGGAAAACAGTCTTAATTTTCTCAAAAAATTAAGAATAGAGTTACCATCAGCATGGATGGACCTGGAGAACACCATGCTAAACAAAGAAAAGCCAGTCAGAGAAATACAAATACTATATGATTTCACTCATATGTGGAATCTAATGAACAAATTGAACTAACAAGCAAAATAGAGACAGACTCACAGAGGGCAGGCTGACAACTCTGGGAGGTGTTGGGGGTGGAGGGATTGAGCAAGGAAGAAAAAGAATACACGGACATGGACAACAGTGTTATGAACGCAGGTGGAGAAGAGTACGTGGAAGTGGAAGAGGGTATAGGGGGAATAAATGGTAATGGAAAAATATACAAAAAAAAACCCTCATGCATATAAAAAAAAAAATTATCATATGACCCAGCAATCCCTCTCCTGGGTATCTACCCAAAAAACTCAAACTCATTAAATTTGCAAAGATATATGCACCCCTATATTCACTGCAGGATATTCATGGAGACAACCAAAGTGTCCTTCCATAGAAAATTGAATTAAAAAGATGTGCTACATATATACAATGGAATATTACTTAGTCATAAGAAAAGATGAAATGTTGTCATTTATGATAACATGGATGGACCTTGAGAATAAATACTATGCTAAGTGAAGTAAGTTAGTTCAAAAAACTAAGAACCATATAATTTCACTCCTATGTAGAATATACAACTGAAACTTATGGACGCAAACAAAAGTGTGGTGGTTAGCAGAGGGAAGGGGGTCAAAGGAGGTGGGGGGTGGAGGGTGGCAGAAGATGGTTCGACTTTGGGTGGTGTGCACAGTGCAATATACGGATCATATATCACAGAAATGTACACTCGAAACCTATATGATCCTACTAATCAATTTCACTCCAATAAATTTAATTAAAAATTTAGCTATATATGTAAAAAGATTTAATCCAGAATATGAATAAAGTAGCCATAAGAAAAGAAGCAATCCAATATAACCATGAGGAAAGACTTCAACAAATATTTCATTAAAGAAGATATATTGCCCTGACTGGTGTGGCTCAGTCAGTAGGTGTCAACTCACAAACCAAAAGGTCGCTGGTTCGATTCCCAATCAGGACACAAGCCTGGGTTGCAGGCCAGGTCCTGGTTGGGGGCATGCAAGAGGCAACCAATTGATGCTTCTCTCCCTCTCTCCCTCCCTTCCCCTCTCTCTAAAAATAAGCAATTAAAATCTTTAAAAAATAAAAGAAGATATATTAATGGTCAATAAACACATAAAAAGCTGCTCAACATCATTGGTCATTGGGAAAATAAAAATTAAAAGCACAATATGATACTATTACACACCCATTAAAATGGGTGAAATTTAAAGGCCTGACCATAATAAGTATGGATATGGACATGAAGCCATGGTAATTTTATAATGTAAGAAATATAAAATGTTCCAACCACTTTGGGAAAAGATTTGACAGTTTCTTATAAAGTTAAATATACATTTGCTACATAAATTAGAAATTTCACACAATTTTTAACCAAGAAAAATAAAACTGCTCATAAAGACATATACACATACATTCATTTCAATTTTATGCATAATAATTAAGCCATGGAACTAACCTGAATGTTCATGAACAGCTAAACAGATAAAAAAAATTAGTGTACTTTCATTAATAAATACTATTGAGTAATATTATTTAGCAAAAGAACAGGATACCCTACTGGGATGTGCAAAAATATTAATTATATCTCAAAATTATTTTCAGTGAAAAAAGCAGACTCAAAAGACTACATAGCACATTATTCCATTTATGTTAAATTCTAGAAATTGCAAAACTAACCAGAATAAGATTGGCTGTGGCTTGGATCAATACAGGGGAAACAAAGAATGGGGGAGAAATGAGAGAAAAGTTGTATATCTCACTTGTAATGGTGGTTAGTAAGTGCACAATATGCTTGTCAAAACATGTCAAAATGTAAACTTAAAATAAATGCATATATTTTAAGTAAGTTATGCCTCAGGAAAGCTAACTTGAAGGACTCTTTGGAAAGAAAAAGAAGCATTATAATTTTGTTATGCAATGAACTGGAACCCAGGCCAAAGACATATAACCAGAAATATAAGATGTTAGAGACACAATTCACAATAAAGACATAACATTGATTAATATCTATGAACCAAAACACAGCTTTATAAAGGAGAAATTAAAAGCTGCTAGAAAAAATATACAGAATCGCACAAATTGGAGTTATCATGCTACTCTCAGTTAAACACTCATACATGGATTAAAAGATACAGAAGACCTCAAGTGTATAATTAACAGGATAGATATTATACCTCTTTATGATAAAGTGTACATTTTCAAGCCTACAGTAAGTATTTTAAAAACTGAGCAATTCTTAGGGTCATAAAATAAACTTCAATAAGTACAACAAATTATAAATCACAGAAATTTAATCCAAAAAGAGAAACAAACAAAAACCAAAGCAATCATATCATCTAGAAATATACAAGTATATATGTGTGCATGTATGTGTGTTAGCTTGAGTCAAAAGAGTTATAAAAACAGATATTGCAGCCTTTCTTGAAAATGAAAATGAAAATAAACACAAGCATTTTCTTTTTCCTTTCTTTTTTTAAAAATGTTTTTTGTTTTTAGAGAGAGAAGCATGGAAAGAGAGAAACATTGATGTGAGAGAGAAGCATCAATTTTTGCCTCCCATACTTGCCCCAATTTGCAACCTAGGTATGTTCCCTGACCAGGAATTGAACCTTCAGCCCTTTGGTGTAAAAGGCGATGCTCCAAACAACTGAGCCACACAAGCCTAGGCGTCTCTGTTTTGGATGGACTATTATCCTAAGATCCTTCTTAAAAGATTGCCTCCAGACTAGAACAACATTTAGCAAGTATGTTGCTCTGCATGAAATAAGAACTAGTCTATTATTGCTCTACTGAATCTGAGAATAAGCATATAACGTCATTCAAACTGTGACACTTTTAAGAGTAAACAGAATATTATTAATAATTATGCTGGGACAGCAAGAACAAAATGAGCCCATCTTTTTTGAACAGTCATCTATGACTTCTCCCATATTAATCTGCATTCTACATTGTGTATTTTTGTTAATGTAATCTTTTGTTAAGCTTCTCATTTCATGAAAAGTGCAGTATTACTGGCTAAAAAACTCCAATCTGGTATATTTTCTACTGACAACAATGAGTGACCTTGAATAAATTTCACTTATCTGAGCCCCAGTTTTCTTATCTATAAAAACTAAAACAAATAAATATTGTGAGCATTTGTGAAAGAAATAGAAACTTCATATGAAAAATCAGAGTGTCACCATTATTTAGGTCCTGCAAGTGAGGTGCTTTACATTCATTATCTCAACTCCTCACAAGGGTAAGGTAGATTTACAATGAAAGAGAAATGAGGTTCAGAGATCAAAGGCAACTGCCTAAGCTATTAACTGCTGGAAAGTAATGAGAATAAGCTATGCCTGAATTTTTGTGTGTCTTCTAAAAAACTTTGGAATAACTCAAATATTCAAAAATGATATAGAATAATATAAGCATTAATGCATTGACCACCTATATTGTCATAATATTTTGCTATGTTTGCCTCAGTTATATTTTTTTAGAAACAAGCACACAGTTACAGGTGAAATCTCTCTGAAGTTCTCCAAAATTATATTCACTACCATCTTCCCTACAAGTAACCACCAGTCTATTTGTTATTTACTTGTTCCATAAACCACTATATAGTGTCATTTGTGTTTTGTTACATTATACAAGCGCACTTTATACATTTGTTAGGGATTTGCATTTTTCAGCTTTATATTTTTATATTTGTCCACTTGATACATGAAGCTCGAATCTATTCAATTTTTTCTATATTTCTCCACTGTCTTGTTGAACATTTAAACTGCTTCCAGTGCTAGATAATTGAAATAGCATGGAGGTAAACACCCATGCACACATCTCCCCTTGCATATGGGTTGCAATCCCTGAGATGGCCACCTCCCTGCCCTTCCCGGACCTGGTCCTGAAACTTCTGCCTGTTTCCTTCACTCCAGGTAGAAACAGCTGCTTTGCAGGGAGCCCCTGGTGGTTGTAGTCTTGCTCAGCCCCTACCCACTCTGGTCATGCCATAATCACTGCCATAAATTCATTAAAAAATGTTTCATATTAAATAAGGGGTCCTTCAAAATACACACGGATCTAATATAAATGTGCACACACACTTGTCCCTTACAAATTTCTGTAGTTTTCAGTGTTTCTACCTGGTCCTTATTAAGAAATAGGTAACTTATTTGATGAATGGAATATCCAAGATAGAAAATGATAGGCTTCAGTAAGATAAATGACCTTAAAATTCAATACACAAATTTATTAAGATTTCCTTTTACTATTCATTGCCTGAGCTCCAGTGAAATGCAACAATGAATATTTTTATTGTTTATGTTCCTAATATTTCATACCCCTTGAACATATTTCAGAATATTCAGAATATCACAGGCATGTTGATTACAATGATAGAGAATATTTTTCACATACTGATATTTTAAAAGGACCTCACATCATGAAATATGTATTAGCTCTATGATTAAAATAATCACAATTAAAATACTATAAAAAACGATTGCTAGAACAAAGGACTGCTATTTAGTTTCCTCGAAAAGTAAGTCATTCATGGAATATAAAGTGTAGAGATGAGTAGTTTTAAATTTTAAAAATGTCTTGTAAAAATTTACAATGGTTTTATTACAAGTTCATTTATTACAGCACGACTGCTGAAGTCTGAGATGAGTTTTGATGCCTAATTGTCTACAGTTTGACCAATCTACCCAGTTAAGTAGGTCCTTACATATCTGCTAATGGCAGAGTGTAAGGCTGACCAATGGTAATAGATACTCAATAGAGGTGTAATGAGAATGGCATAGAAAATCAGTGATAAGACTTCAAAAGATTATGAAGCTGCTATGAGATTTTGGACCTTCGTGAAGGGATTAAAGATGTATGAGTTAAATAAGCAATATTGCAGAAGACATCTCTGTTTTTGCTACTCACTCCAATGTTCTTGCATACATTGGAACTTTAATCAAACGTAGGTGCTCATACTTTTGTAATCTGATCACAGTCCAGTTTCTTGTCTGTTTCATGTTGTTCATTGCCTAAAAGAACTTTGGGAAGTTTGGATATTTAGGTCCCTTTTGAGAGTATTGGTTATTTGAATAGGTTGTTGATATGCAAATGTTTGGTATGGAGAATCAGTGGGGGAAGGGATGATAGAAAAAGGGGAGTTTACTGTATAGTGCATTAATTCATGTGAGTTTACTTCTGATAGTTGATGATAGGCCTGGATGAGTATATATTTCCACACAGTGCTTAACAAAAGTAACATATGAAGTTAAATCTCTTTATGACACCAAAGTAAAGACATGAAAGATTTGAAGGGGAAGAATAAAAAAAATATTCACAGACTTTTTTCTTTCTACTAACGGGCTTTTAAAGAAAATTTGTTGAATGGTGAATAAAAGGATGACCAGCGAAAGAAAGAAAATAAAAGAGAAAATGTACTGATTTAAGAATATCCTGGGTTATAATCCCACTTCTTCCCTCAAATGTAAATGGAATTTTTGTAACAAGTCACTTCTTAGGGTTAACTTCCCTAATCTGAAATATAAAGCAGCAAAAATAGTTTCCCTGCTCTGACACTACCACTACAACACTGTGAGCGTTCAGACATGTCTTCATGTTTGTGCTTAAGATAAGAGTTTGTACACAGGACATATAATGAAACTCACATATTTTAGACTTTACTGGGAAAGAAGTAATAACCAAATAGGAAAAATGTACCTGCAATAGGCTAACTATTAAGGAGAAGCTCGGAGATAGCCACATTTTTATATCCACTTATTTGACCTAAATGACTTTCTTGACATTCTGTTTTTTAAAAAATCTTTGTTGTATTTTTTCCATTACCTTTTAATCCCCTTTTACCTCCATCCCCCAGCAAACACCACACTGTTGTCCATGTCCATGGGTCCTTTTTCCTTTTTTCTCCGTCTCTTCAACCCCTAACCTTCATCCCCCCACTAGCTGTCATCCTGCTCTCCGTCTATAAGTCTGTCACCACTTTCCTTGTTAGTTCAATTTGTTCATTAGATTCCACATTTGAGTGAAATCATGTGGTATTTGTCTTTCTCTGACTGGCTTATTTCACTTAGCACAATTCTCCAGGTCCATCCATACTGTCACGAAGGGTAAAATTTTTCTTCTTTTTTACAGCTGAGTAGTATTCCATTTCTACAATGCAAGTGAAGTTATGCTTCCGTTTTTCTCATTGGGATTCAGCTTGCTCTGGTCTCCTACACCAATGACTGTTCTTTCTTTAGCCTTTCCTTCCAAAGAGTACTGTGTGAAGAGAGGAAAGAATAACTTCACAGTGTAGGAACTTGACAAACAATATTTAGGCAAGTGATTAAGGTCAACATCAATAATGTCAGTCATGTTGACAGTGAGTAGCCTTGATATGATATGATGAAACTGACTCTTTACCTCTACAGTTTTTCTTTCAATAACCAAAAACCCCAGTCTGGTTATAAAAAAAAAAAGACATTTTTTAATTGGGTTGTTTGTTTGTTTTTGGTGTTGAGTTTTGTAAGTTCTTTATAAATTTTGGATATTATCCTTTTTTCTGATGTACCAGCAAATAGGCTCCCCTATTTTGTGGACTGTCTTTTTTTATTTTGTTGATGTTTTCCTTTGTTGTGCAAAAATGTTTTAGTTTTATGTAGTCCCATTTTGTTTATTTTTTCTTCTGTTTCCCTTGTCAGGGGAGATACACCAATAAAAAACTGTAACAAGCAATGTCCAAAATTTTGCTGCCTATATTTTCTTCTAGGACTTTTATGGTTTTAGGTCTAACATTTAAGTCTTTGATCCATTTTGAATTTATTTTTGTGTGTGGTATAAGAAGGTGGTCTAGTTTCAGATTGGTAACAAGACAGGGATGCCTCTTTCACCTCTCTTATTCAACACAGTACTGGAAGTCCTAGTCACAGCAATCAGACACGAAGAAGAAATAAAAGTCATCCAAATTGGAAAGGAAGTAATAAATCTGTCATCATTTGCAGATGATATGATACTCTACATAGAGAACACCAATAATCCCACCAAAAAATTACTAGAACTGATAATGAATTCAGCAAAGTAGCAGGATACAAAATTAATATCCAGAAATTGGTTGCATTTTTATATGGTCATAACAAACTAACAGAAAGGGAAATTAAGAAAACAATCCCATTCACGATTGCTTCAAAAATAATAAAATACCTATGAATAAACCTAACCAAGAAGGTAAAAGACCTGTACTCAGAAAAGTATAAACACTGAAGAAAGAAATTGAAGAAGATATAAATAAATGGAATCATATACCATGTTCATGGATAGGAAGAATTAACATCATTAAGATGTCCGTACTACCCAAAGCAATCTATGGATTCAGTGCAATCCCTATCAAGTTTCTAATGACATAGTTCACATAATTAGAACAAATATTTCAAAAATGTATATGGAACCACAAAAGGCCCTGCATAGCTAGTGATCCTGAGAAAGAAGAACCAAGTGGGAGGACTCATGCTGCCTAATATGAAACTAGCATAAGGACACAGTAGTCAAAACAACCCGGGACTGGCATAAACACAGACACACAAACCGAGGGAACAGAACAGAGAGCCCAGAAATAAACCCACACCTTTACAGTCAAATAATATGTGACAGAGGAAAGAAGCACATACAATGGGCTAATGATAGTTTATTCAATAAATGAACTATCAATAAATGTTGGGGAAATGGGACAGATGTGTGCAGAAAAATGAAACTAGGCAACCTTCTTATGCCACATATGGAATAAATTCAAAATGGATCAAAGACTTAAATATTAGACCTAAAACAAAAAAAAAACCCTGGAAGACAACATAGGCAGCAAAATCTTAGACGTTGCTTATAGCATTTTTAATGGGATATATCTCCCCAGGCAAGGAAACAAAATAAAAAATAATCAAATGGGACTACATCAAAATAAAAAAGGTTTTGTGCAGCAAAAGAAATCATCAACAAAATAAAAAGTCAACCTGCAGAATGGGAGAACATATTTGCCAATACATCTGATAAGGGGTTAATATTCAAAATGTACAAAGCTCTTACAAAACTCAACACCGAAAAAACAAACAACCAATTAAAAAATGAGGGTGGGAGGTAGGGGTGGGTGGGACTGGGGAAAGTGGAGGTGGGAAAATGTTGACCAAAAATAAAAGTGATCAGGGGGAGGATGGGAGTAGTGTGGGAAATTAGGAAACCAAAGAACTGGTGTGTGCAGCCCAAGTGTGGGGATGGCGGGATGGGGTGCAGGGTGGAGTGGATAAAGGGAGGAAAAAGGGACGACTGTAATAGCATACTCAATAAAATATACAAAATATAAAAATTAAAAAATTAAAAAGTAAACTCTTAATAATAAAAAAAAGAAAATGGGCAAAGGACCTGAATAGATCCTTTTCCAAAAAAGACATACAGATGGCCAATAGACATATGAAAAGATGTTCAATGTCACTAACCATCAGAGAAATGAAAATTAAAACCACAATGAGATACTATCTCACACCTGTCAGAATGGCTATTATCAATAAATCAACAAAAACCAGTATTGGTGAGAATGTGGAGAAAGGGAAGCCGTTTTGCAATGTAGGTGGGAACACAGACTATTCAGCCACTGTGGAAAACAGTATGGATTCATCTAAAAAAATTAAAAATGGATCTCCCTTTCAATCCAGTGATCCCACTCCTGGGAATATATCCGCAGAAATCCAAATCATTAATTTGAAAGAACATAAACACTCCTATGTTCATCACAGTGTTCTTTACAATCGCTAAGATATGGAAGCAGACCAAGTGTCCAATAGACGAGTTGATAAAACAAGTATGGGACATTTATGCAATGGAATACTGCTCAGCTGTAAAAAAGAAGAAAATTTTACCCTTTGAAACAGTATGAATGGACCTGGAGAACATTAGGCTAAGTGAAATAAGTCAGCCGGAGAAAGACAAATGCCATATAGTTTCACTCATATGTGGAATCTAATGAACAAACTGAACTAACAAAGAAAATGGGGACAGACTCATAGATGAAGAACAGAATGAAAGCTAGTGGCAGGGGGAGTTTAGAGGGTAGAGGGATAGAGTAAAAACAAAAAAGAGCTCATGGACAAGGGCAACAGTGTGGTGATTGCTGGGGAGAGTGGTGTATACAGGGGCTAAAAGGTAATGGAAAAAGCAATACAATAAAGATTAAATAAAATGAAATAGAAGTCTCAATGAGGACTTCTGTCTAAAATGGAGTATGAGGATTAGTAGTGCATAAATTTTACAAGCTTTGGCTATATCAATAATGTAAAATAGATGACTTTTCTTATCTATAAATTGATAGAGTATTTGGTATGATCATTTCTAAAGTATTTTCCAGACCTTAAAGTTGATAGCCCTTTAATGTTCTTTTCATTCTGGGCTCATTTTAAAAACATGTATTCCTGAAAGTTGCTTTTGTAAGTGCATGGCTATGACATTAAATCTACCAATATATTCTGTCTTTTGCTGGTGTATCCACTAGTAATGTTTTCTCTTCAAGCCCTGGAAAGAGTGAAACCAGGAAGGGCAAGCAACAGCAGACAATGGCTATTTATTACATGACTTCAATAAATAGGTTTATGAAATATGAAGCCCTGGAAATTGTAGTTTCTATTGAATAAAAATATTTTCAGGTAGGAGTTTTTTCTGTAAATAAAGAATTGACTGGACAATGCAGTTTTTAGCACAGTGACTTGAATGTGCTACCTATGTTTCTTATTAATTTATTCTAGGAGTAAAACCAATATTAGTCATTACCTAACATTATTTTATAGACTAGCAAACTTTAATTACAGATTTGCAATTAAAAATTAATTTCCAAGTATGCAGCTCTCGCAAGTTTTTATTAGAATAGTATACTTATCACTGAATAAGCCCCCCCCACCAAAAACTGCAAATAAATGGAATTAGGTACCTGGCTATAAATGAAACTTAACCAATTCTTTTTAAAACTTTTGTTATATTATTTTCTTTGAATATATTTTATCTGGTTAGTTTGTATCATGTGGATAACACTGAATTTAGAATAGCATCTTCATGATTCTCTTCTTAGTATAATCTGAGTTAATGTGGAATTTATATATTTTGCATTCAACGAACAATCCAATATTGTTTATTGTGAATAGAAAAGAGCCATAACCATACCCAAAACTAATAACAATACTTTTAGAAACTTCTTATAGAGATATAAAATTATTCAGTTATTTAATAATGCTAGTTCTGCTCTTCCAAATGTTTGCACTATGCCCACGGAAATTAATGATCAGGTAAAGAAAATTTGCACTTACAGACTCAACATTCAGCAGGAGTCAATGTAAAGACAAACTTGGATGAAACAATCTTTAGCCATAGTCACATGCGGCATGGGTAGCAAAGGTCTCTGATGAGAGTCAAAGGCCAATAAAATTCTTCTGGGTGATTATCACGAGGAGTCCTGGGAGCTCATGATCCCTGCTGCCAAGAAAACTAAATGTCCTGTCAAATGCAGATGTGGAAGAAAGGGAAAATTAAGGGATTTTTACATTTTACTTTTACTTTTGTTTCTAGGGATCTTGTGTTTTAACAGTTAAGCCAGAACAATTGATGTTTAGTTTACAGAGTATAAAATCATTTTGAAGTCTTTCTTCATTACATGATACATTCAATGCATATTTATTAAAAACCAGCACTACACTCAGCACATTTTAATTTTGTTTAGATAAAAAATTAACCCAAAGGATGTAAGATAGCTGAGAAATATTTCCTAGGTATCTTTGATAGCATTTAAAAATTATATTATGGTGATGGGACTACAGCTTTTGCAAGGAAAATGCAAATTCCCTCAAAACGGAGCTCTGGTTGCACAATAATATTCTTTGCTTTAAAGCTTTTTAATAACTTCTGTATGGATGTACAATAGAACTCTGGGATTTAATAGTGGTAAGTGGCCACTTTTAAACATTTGTAGATGGGGGATTCTCGTATAGAGGCAACTTAATAGGAAAAATAACACTTCTCTCATAGTGTTTGCTCAGGAATTAAAGAGCCAATGCGTGCAAGTCACTGAGCATTTTAGGTGTGCAAAAGGTTTCAGTGGTAAAATGCATGGGTCAAATAATAACTCATAATTACATTTTGGAAATACATCAAGTCCTGGTCAGGTAAGTCGTTTGGTTAGAGCATCATCCAAATCGAGTAAGGTTGCAGGTTCGCTCCCTGGGAAGGGCACATGAAAGAACCAAACAACGAATGCATAAATAAGTGAAATAACAAACTGATGTTTCTCTCACTGTCTCTCAAAAAAAATCAATAAATAAAACAAATACTTATAACTGTATGATACTGAAATAATATTTTAAACTTATGTAAAACAACAAAGGCAATATTTAAGAGAAATATATAGTACTAATGGTTATATTAGAATAACATAAAGAGCTCTGGTTGGTGTGGCTCAGTGGATTGAGTGCCAGGCTGAGAACCAAAGCGTCACCAGTTTGATTCCCAGTCAGGGCTCATGCCTGGGTTGTGGGTCAGGTCCCCAGTAGGGGGCGCACAGGAGGCAACCACACATTGACGTTTCTGTCCCTCTTTCTCTCTCCCTTCCCCCCTGTGTAAAAATAAATAAATTAAAAATCTTTTTTTAAAAAGATAACGTGGAGCAAAGCAAAGAATCTTGTTTTAAAAAAACATAAAAATTAAAAATAAATAAACTAGTAGGTCAATTAAGTTATTTTTATTGAGGCGAAATACAAATATCAAAATTAATCATATAAAGTGAACAGGTGTTTTGGCATTTCAGCACATCCACAGTTTTGCGCAACCACCCCTCTACCCAGTTCCAAGCCATTCTCATTAGCACCCACAGGAAACCTGCACACATTAAGCAGTTACTCTCTATTTTCCCTCCACTCGGACTCTGGCAACCACAAACCTGCTTCTGTCTCAATGGGTTTACCTATTCTGAATATTTCATATAAATACAATCATAAAATAGATCATCTTTTCTAGTTGTTAGATTAAATCGTTTTACATGAATAACATAATATAGTAAGCCTAAGAAATGTGAAGATAAAATAATTAAAGAGTGAGATCAATAAAATTGGAATAAACGTTTGATAAGAAAAATCAATCTGATAAAAAGAATCAAGGCGGATGAGAGAAGAGAAACAATATTAAATATAATTACTGAAGCATAGAATCACAGCTTAAAAACAGCTGACACAAAATTTCCAAAGAGTTAAAGGAAGTTAATCCTATCTGGATGGAAGAACCAAGGAAATCAAAGGAAATGTGTAAACGACTTGCAAGGAATGTGCCAAATCTGTATTAGCACATTGTCAGTAACTATGTTATTTAAAAGGTAAGTCCTGCGCTGGCCTGGTAGCTCAGTTGGTTAGAGTGTCAACCCAATACATCAAGGTTGCATGTTCAATCCCCAGTTAGGTCACATACAAGAAGCAACCAGTGATTGCATAAATAAGTAGATCAACAAATCAATGTTTCTCTCTTCCCTTCTTTCTCTCTAAAATCAATCAATAAAAAGAAAATTTAAATAAAGATAAGCCCTAAGTTATACTGTGAAGATGGGGAGTAAAAACAAGACATTGAATGATTGCTCCTAGGTTAAAACCTATTAAATGTAGTCAAACATTATTGAATTAACCATGTGCAAATTTATAAAGGAAAAGAAATGAAAAGATGCACACAAAATTATGTTATTTTGGAGTAATATGAATAGGATTTTTTCTGTATTTTTCCAGATTTTCAAACTTTCTTTAGCAAGAGCCTATAATACAAACGTGTACTTTGTACCTCAAAATACATGTGAGCTAATTTCACAAAAAAGGGATAAAAGCCTTTCTATGATGAAATGTATTAGGATGAAAAACATGTCTTAAGTAAAAAAAAAAAAAAACCCTAATAATAAAACCAGGAAAAATGACACTGGCAAAATGACATTTTCTTCATACTCAGATACATCAGAAAACTTCTGATTTTATTGTTGAATTGTTGAGTCTAAAAAAGCATAATTTATAATAATGATGATTTATTGAATATAGACTGTGTGCTCATCACTACCCCAAGCACTTTTCATTATTAACATCTCTTAATCTCTATCCCTACAGGAGGGTAGAGACTGGTACTCTGGTTTAAAGATGTGAATTTCCAGTTACTAAGAGGTTAAGTAATTTGCCTAAGGCCTCATCGGTAATAAGCTGCGGTGTCAAGTTTTAGACCTATGCTCTTCAAACACATCTCTATTTTTTAAGGAGACCGTAATATTTTATCTAATCAAGACTAGCTTGTTTATGGAGGGACCTAATTTAAGTTTCAACAATTTCTCAGTTCTCTGGGTTTTGTTCTGAGGAACGCACACGCACAAGACCCAAACGTGATTTTCTTTGGGATTCAAAAATTCCTACAAGTAGATGATTAGAGGCCCCAAGCAGTTTTATTTTGGGTTCTGTGCTGCATACTTTTAAGTTTCTTAGGGGTATTTAACTTCAGAGCCTTCGAAAGAAGATCATTGTAGTCTAATAAAAATCTCGGTGGTATCCTTAAGCCCCTTGCAGCATCCCTTTGAAGCTCAATTCAATTACTTTATGCTTTTACAATCAAAAGTGCTATTTTCTTTTTTATTTTCTGTTATGTCAGTTTTGGAAGTGGTACTGCTTTATCAGTGTATTTTTATGAGACATTTGAAAGTTTGTTCACTTAAAGGTGCTCTTTGAAAAATGTCCATAAAGTCAATATGAGACATCAATGAAAAGTCAATTAACAATTTATTTCCCAAGCTCAGCCACCGGTAAAATCTATTTATTTATAGCGATATGACCAAAGCTACAGGTTTGAAATTTTTATACCATAGAGAAAACAACATCTGTATTTTCAACGTAAGTGCGAAAACCTTGAGTTTCAGAGTCAGACCCGGGTTCAAATCCCACTTTTGTAGTTTATAAACCAAGTGACCATAAGCATGTTTTATTATTTGTAGGCTGGGGGTAATGGCATGGCCTCGTTTATTTTAAGCATTAACGGAGCTAATACATTTTAAGTGATTAGCAAACTGCCTAAACCACTAGATTCAAAGGGTCTAACTAACTTTGTTGTTATTATTATTGCTGAAAAATTGATATTTTATGCATATTCACTTCATATGAAATGGCACTAAATAAAGTTGAAAAGTAAAAGTGTCTTATACCACCCCCACTACTATAGCCTCCTTCCAGAACCAGTAACTGACTTCATAGCATGGTTGTTTTCCTGGGGCTGGAATGTCATTTACCTTTGAGACAATGAGCCTATTTTGAATCCTACAGAAAGAGCCTTCCTGTCTGGGAATGAGGACTAAGGAAAAGGGTATTTTACCCTTTTGTCAGGAGGACAAATACCCCACTCCTCCCAAATGTCAATGTTTTGGGGACAGATTGCTGGGCCATTAGCCTAAAGGTCAGCTAATACCTGAGTATAAAGAGAACGGCAAAAGCAGCAGCACTGATTGCATATACTGGTCACCCCGAAGGGATAAAGATAGAGAGACAGAAAGCAGATCGCAGCCCGCAGGCCAAACCAGAAAAGAATGAAAACTCCATGCATGAAATGAGCTACAAAAATATGGAACTATTCCCTGGATTCAGGAAGAATTATCTAATGTAATTAATTTATAATGAACCAACTAGAGTTTTCAGAGCAAAAGCATGCTTATAAAGATTTAAGCCGTGACAGAAAAATGCTAATGGTAAGAGTAAAATAACTAAAATTTGACTGCCAGGATATAGAGATAGAGATAGAGATAAAGAGATAGAGACAGAGACAGAGAGAGAGAGCTCCTCAGCTGTTTACCACAATCTTGTCTGAGGCATAATTAACTTCTAGCTTTGAAATGAAGAAAACATTTCATAAAGATGAAAGGTATTGTGCAGCCTCCCAAGTGAAAAATGCGAGAACCAGTATTTAAATTTCATTTCTCGGGCTCCAAACCATCATGATGACTGGAAAATAACTAAAGAATTAAAAACAGCTGAAGTATCAAAAGGTTCCCGAAACATTACTAAGAGGGATAGTGAAAAGGAACAATTCTGGCTCTAGAGAGCTTACAACAAGACAGAAACTGCTCTTAGAATCACAGGCCAGTACTGCCTGATTCCCAGCTCCTCACATGGAGAAACTGACAAGAAAATGGATGGCTCTCCGCCTATCAGACCCAACACCCTCTACCATATTAAATATTTTATATAACCTCTTTTTTTTTTTACTGTGCTGAAATAAAATCAGTAGATAATATAATCTGACTACCCACTTAATTTTGAAAGGACAATATTATGTTCTTAGTGTAACCAACAGAAGATATACATAAAAACACAACAAAATAATATGCAGTACATTGTACAAATTATCAGGCGCGGGTAAGCATTCTGGATGAAATGATGGAACGGTCAGATGCTTGCGCCTGTATGTAGGACCACAGAGGTGTGACTCCAAATAAAGAATGATGTAAAGGAGCCATATTGACAACTTAAATGCCACAGTGCCTTACTACCCATGAATCGTTCTTGCAAAACTCCAACCCCTCAAATAAATCTACGCTTGATTTTTCAGTATATGCTCATTGCACCCTTGAAATTGAATGTACATTAAAACCATGCAAGGAAACAAAAACAAATCATTGTGCACTTTTATATGTAAAGGAAGGGTAAGCATTAGGCTCAAATAATAAATAGTGAAAGCTCTTCACCTTTATGTATGTCTGAATTTCAAACTTCAGCAGGTTACATGAAGACTCATTTTTGTATGAAACTGCCCCAAGAATTTCAGGGACACTGGCACTCTTGCCAGCACACCCCCATTTACCTCCTCCGTCATCAACAGCACCAAATTCCAGGTGCACCCTTTAAATCATTGTCACAACCAAAAAGTCATTCACATGTTTCCAAATCACCACATGGGGGTGAAAACTGTCATTTTACTGTTATGTCATAAAGCAATTCATATAGCCTTCGCATGATTTGATTAGCCTAAATCTAGTAATTTATTGATCACTAACTGAAAGAAATGGACTTTGAATTTAAATCCCCACTCTGGAACTCACTGTCCTATGATCTCAGCCAGCTGTTTTACCTTTCTGAGCCCAAGTTTCCTCACTGAGAAATAAGAGTATGCAACCATCTCACACAATTTTTCCAATGGTTAAATAAAATAACACATAGTAGAGTGACTGGTACAATGCCTAGCACATTATAATTGCTCATTAAATCATGATTACTGCTATTACTTGACATATCATTAACTACTACGATATTCAACAACAAAATTTTGAAAATATCTTTTTTAAAATGTTTTATTTATTTTTAGAGAGGAGAAGGGAGGGAGAAAGAGAGGGAGAGAAACATCTATGTGTGGTTGCTTCTCGAGCGCCCCACTACTGGGGACCTGGTCGGCTACCCAGGCGTGTGCCCTGACTGGGAATCGAACCAGTGACCCTATGGTTCACAGGTTCACACTCAATCCACTGAGCCACACCAGCCAGGGCTGAAAATATCTTTGGGTAGCATACAGGGGTAAGCCAGAAAGAGTGTTTGGAGTTGCTCCGGGTTGGGCTGGCCGGTGGGCTGACATGAATCACAGAAATGAGATCATTAATTTAGGTTAGAAAGTTACACTACATCAACTTTGTCTATATCCCATATGTTTTAAAGCCCAGAATAACTCACGGAGCTTCCTATATATATGAGCCGTTGTCTTCAGGAAGAAAAATTACTTTTGCAATGCAGCTGCTGTTTTCATTGTTTCATGATTTTTCTTAAATTAAAACAATTTGATAGGGGATTAGAATGCATTTTAAAGTAGAGAGTTATTTCCAGAAACAGCAGGAGTAGATATATAAAATCTATGAACCATGGACATGCTTATAGACATAGGGAAATAACTAGTAATATTTAAATTGTTAAAGCATTCCAAATAATCTGGTAAAATGTGCTATCCAATTTGTTGTTTTACTTTATAATTGGCTTTAGAATAAATACCATGGGCTTTCTTTTTTTTTCCTCATTCTATGAACATTAGCATTTTTTCCAATCAATGGAAATCTCCATTATTTTAATTTTAGGTCTCCATAATAAATCAAAAGAAACAATAAGGAATTATTTCAGATATAAAAATAGGCAGCTAAACTAGGAGATAATAAAGAAATAACTAAAATAACCATATCTGACTAGGTCAAACTGAATTTTTAAAACACATTTCAATTGAATAGGTAGTATAATAAAATGAAGAATTAAGCAACCTAGGATGATACTAATTTTGTAATAATTCATCTCACTGCTGTTTTAATATGTAAAACATTAAAATGATCTATGATAGGGAAGTAATATTTTAGTTAAATAGGCCATGCAAAAAATATTTTCTTGAAAATACCACCCATATTTGAAGTAATACTGCCCCACCCCTAAGTTCATTTACAGGCATGAAGGATAGTTTGTGGGGCTAGAAGGGCAAGATTGAAGGTTTTGAAGTATCTTAAGAACAGTGCAGGACAAAAGAAGGCACCAAGTTTTGCACTTACCTCCTGGAAGTGTTTATTAAATAGGGCATATGTCCTAAACCAATTCCCCATTCATCAAACTGTAAAAAGCAATTTTAAAATTAACTTTCATTCTTAACATGCACTGTTTCTTAATCAAAGGTGCAGGTATGAAGGCAGTGTGAATGGTTATTTTGTGTCCCACTATAGCAGAAATGTAAAATATATTTTTACTTGGTTTATTTGCATAATCAGCATTATCAATGATCTCATGTGAAGCTTGCAGACATACCAGTTGCCTGCTATGAGCAAAAGAGCCAAGTTCCACATGCCATTTATGCCTCAGGCTAAGGCACAAATAAGATACATTATCTATTGTGAAGCTTAATAAAGCTAACAAATAAGGGAGTCGGCTGGTCTACTTAGAGTTTCTTTTGTTCAATCTTTGAAAACAGAAATGAAAACTACGAAAGGCATTTAAGAAGAGAAGTAAGTTGAAATAAAGATCAGATGATAGATTCCTTTTAAACCAACAATAACATAAAAATTCAAACATCTTGGCAACTTGTAATTTTTCCTTATTATAGCCTGATGTGAGATTATTGGGCATTGTTTTCTCCAGATGTTTCCACATATGTGAATTAAGTACAACACAAAAATTTCTAATGATCTTCTAGCCTGCCTTCAAAAGTACTAATGTGCTTCCTAAAGTACTTAATATTTCCACAATTTCCTCAAAGATCTTAAAAAGAGAAACAGAAATGCCTTTTGGTATATACACTGCATACGTTAAAGTCTAGTGAGACATAGGAAATCCAAGAATGTTATAAAACCCAGGCTTTAGCCTCAAAGATCAAGTCTAATCCAATTGTGTACATCTACTGTTCAGGTAACCTAGAAAAATTTTACTTTTCATAGTATTTTATCTTTTATACTTCTGCTCTTAGAAATGATATATTTTCTACAACGAAGTCTTAGAGCTGAAAGGACTTGTAACATCACACAAAAGAAACAAACTCTTTCATTTCGAAGAATGGAATTCCTTTCACACTATCAGTTCAAACATACAAGGCACATACAAAGGGGCCTGAGCTCTCTCTTTGGTTATAGAAATTGAGGACAGGAACCTGCTGCCTCATTTGGCTTTTACTTCTGCCTAACTGCTCAGCCCGGGAGAACTCAATAAATCTGGGCCTTGGTGCTTCCCATGGGGAAGGAAGAGCTTTTGAAAACCAAGAGAAAAACTGTTCTTCCTTTGAAATTTTTTATTTATATTTTTTCCATGAGTTTGGGATATGTTGGGAGAATTTCTCAGAACTGACCAAAATGTGAATTATCAGTAATGAACCTAGATTCTACTAAATCAGTAATATCCCAAGATTCCCTTTAATTAATGAACTTTCTGCTCTGCCTAGGGAGGATAACCTACACAAAAACAAGTAATCTAGGATGTAGTAAAGTATCAGAATTTATTCACTCAGTATTAAGGGATATTGTTAAAAATTGAAAATCATACTGTAGTCATCAAATATTTTAAACAGTAGAATAAAATTAGATTCCAAAAATATATGAGGGAAGTTTGGTGCATAAATTAGAGCAGGGAGACAAACTGAAAATAAATGGCATTTAATCATCTAAGCTAATAATTAGGACCATATAAAAACTAGATCAATAAGAAAGGAGGCCAATATGGGTGAGAAGCTCCTGTTTTCCTTTTTTCTTTCTTTTTTCTTTTTATTGATTTTAGAGAGAAAGAGGAAAGGTGAGAAAGAGAAAAAGAGACAGAGACAGAGAGACTGATTTGCTGTTCCACTTACTGATGTTTTCATTGGTTGATTCTTGTTTGTTCCCATGATATTAAAAAGCAATTGGGGTTCCGCTGCCTGCCACCACCCTCTAGGCAAAATTCGAGAGGCAAAGCTTTGGTGATAAAGGAAAGGAGTCTTTATTCAAAAGCTTCACAGTTTTTGAATAACAGCTTTCCACATGCATTAGTCACTCAAGCCTATCAATTAAGACTGAAGAGTTATTAAACTCTTTAACTCTTTAGTTACAGCTTTAATCACTTACACTTATCAATTATGGCTAAATTCTAACACCTGAGTTCTCCTAGCATTTCTGCCCCTGCCCCCCATTGGTTTTAATTATTTCTATAGGGTTAGTTTACAAACGAAAACATAACATACAAAATTTACTCAATTTTGGAGAATGGCAGGCTTCTTTCTGCCTCAGAGCTTGTCCACTCTAGAACACCCAAAGAAGAATAACCCTGCCACCCTCTGGCAGGCCAGCCCTACCCTAGGCCGTGCCTAGAGCTCCTTCCCATCCAAAATACCATCTGCTGGGAAATACAGGCAGCTGCAGCACGATCATCCAGGCATCCTCAAGGAAGAAGAGAGCCCAAGAGCCAGAGAAAGCCCACGCCTGCCCATCCAAGAGCCCTTCTTTTATTTCAAATCTTCTTGCCCATAATTCCATGCACTCACATGGCATTCAGCTTCTCAGTCAATCCCACCCTAGACCGCTTATCATTGACTTAGTAACCTCCTCCTACAGTCCCTCCCTACTTCTCCGCAGTGATCTGATCAGATCTCTCTGTATTAACCTGACTGGGATCAAACCCGAAATTTTCATCTCAAAACAATGCTTTAACCAACTGAGCTACCTAGCCAGGAGGAGCTCCTGCTTTTAAAACACACGTTGGAAAACACTAATTTTATGTCCTGTTATAGTTAGCATCAAGTTCAAAAGATTTATCTCCCCCCACATTTACCATAAAGATGATATATGTCAGAGTGTCTTCTCGAACAATCTGCACATGATAGCAAAATTGATTTTCTAGAGACTCTTCATGACATGGGTCTGAATCTAGTTGGACTTTTTCATAATTCCTTTAAGAAACCCAAGAAGGAAGAAGGGCCTTTCATCCATAGCTGTAAAGCAGCAGCAGGAGCAGGTCTTCATCGGTCGCAGCTATCTCTGGCACATACTGAATCCACCTGTCCAGGTGTGTCCCTGTGGCCCCGTC
This sequence comes from Mormoops blainvillei, assembly GCA_004026545.1. NCBI lineage: Eukaryota > Metazoa > Chordata > Mammalia > Chiroptera > Mormoopidae > Mormoops > Mormoops blainvillei. Next base: position 137,041 of record PVJD01003442.1, on the reverse strand, counting down.
CCTACTTATTGCCTGCATTATCCTGAGTCCTACTCACTACCACATCTCCAGCAATGATGTTGAACAGTTCCCAAGAGAATGACATCAGAGAATTTTATCTGTAATTTCTACTCCCTTGTTCTACCTGCCAGCACAGCCTTACCACACTAGTCATTCAAGCCTGCATTCAGAGGCTAAAATCCTTATTGCCCTAAGCCAACAGCAAAGAAAGCTACAATGCACTGTGGCCCAATCTAACCCTTTATCCTTATTCTGGTATATTCCCACCTGTCACAATCCTGTCACATTGAGGCTCAAGGATCACCACAATTTTCAATGTGACAGACCTTTAAGGATCAAGACACTAGACCTTCTGGAAAAAAAACAAAGCTCAAAAATATCTGTCCATGAAAATGTATTGACTCTATATTGTATCCATATCTCCTAGTTAACTATAGCATATTTTTACCTTAATTTTTGAAGAGTCTGACTTTCACAGTTTTCATGCACAAATGAGGTCGCCAGCACCCCTTAGTCTCAGGTCTTACTTCCCAGGCTAAACTCTACCATCTCTCTGGCATTTGGCTCTTACCTATGACATTTATCCTTCCTATCCTTACCTTCTAGGGAATGATAAATTATAAAAACCTTTTTTTTCCTGTGATGTAAGCATCATACCCTGTTATCCCCTGAGGGATGTTTGGGATCTAATTGGTTAAGATGGAGCACAAACCTTCCCTTCTCTAGTAGGTCTCCAAAAAATGTGTCCTTTAATTTCCAAGTTGGAATTCCTCCTGTACTGGAGGACACCTAAAGCTGATGTCTCAACAAACAATTCTGGAGCTCCGATACTGTGCCTAGGATTCTTATAGGCACTAAGAATTAGAGGTGTAACTAAGATACAGACTCTCACCTGGTAATGAAGGGAAACACTTGGAAAGCAGTTATATGACAATTATAAATAGTGCCGTGGGAACAAACTATTGGGTCAGGAGAGGACATAACTTTTCTTTATTATCATGCAAGACTCATGAAGAAGATGATGAAATGAGTTGAATCTGAAAGAATGAGTAGAACAAAGAACATTGGAGAGACAAAAGCATGATTATCAATACCAAAACAAGAAATAGCATAAAACTTATGAAAACCTGTAACTGTTACTGGGAACATAAAGTATGAGACAATGGTAAGTGGTGAAACTAGAAAGGACTATATCATGAAAAGTCACAATGCTATTCTAGAGCCTCAGCTGGACTTTAGTTACAGCAATAGCAAGAGAAGAAAAAAAAAATTACAGAGATCCTGCTGGGAAGGGTAACTTAGGTCAATAGTTTTTCTGTGGCTTCAAATCTCCCCTCTGATAACTCAGTTTTGTGGAAACAAAACTTGAGCTATAATTTACATCCTGTATTTCTGTAATTACCTTTCTGTTCATTAAATCTGAAGTATGATGAATGGTCTGCTAATGGTAACTATAGTGGGTTATAACCTCCCCAATGGCGTGAAGCGAGGCTGTATCAAGTGAACATTTTATGCGATCTGTTGTACACAGGAATGCATGACAAACCGCAAGAATCCTGAAAGCCGTCTTAGAATATGCTTCTAGTCCTCCAGGAAATTCTTCCCGCTCACTGGGTTGTGAGCAAACTCATGAGTTCATCTAGGGGCTGCTGATTGCTTGTGACTGTGCTCTGGAAATGCAAGCTCAAGCAAATATCAGGCCAAACATATGTAAAAGCTTACAAAACACTTGAAATAATGACATGCAGTAGAAGAAAGACTCCTTCGCTAAGTCAGCACAGTGCTGTGAACTAGACGGTAATCAAGGTCACACAGGAGCTGAGCGAAAAAAGTTTCACCTAAAGACCTATACTGTGCATAGGAATCAGAACTTTCCTCCGATGCATTATTCATGATGTTAATGCATTGCTATAGAACTATCTTGGATCTATTCTTTCTCATAAAATATCAACTCTTCAGCTTAAAATTAAAAGCTGTATTAACCTTTTCTGTATACTCATCATCATTCATTATATGCCAATTTGATCCTCCCCCCAGGTTAATGGGAGTTATTAGCTTACCAAAACTCACTCACCTACAATATACATGCATGTCTAAATGTACACACACACACACTGTTAATTCCCACCATTTTAATATATTGCATGTTCCATAGTTTTTATATATTCACTTGTATAATGAACTCATACAAGGATAAAAGCTTGAACTAAGCTTGCCTTTTTTATATGTATATGAAGTTGTTTTATATATAAAGAGAATGTAAGAAATCCTAGATTCTATCACCATTTTGGTTTTTGAATGTGCTCTACTTTGTGTTCTGGATGATGTTATTTTAAACTATATAGTCTATTTTTTCCCTTTCTATAAAAGGAGACTAATAACAGAATGTTTAATGGGAAGATTATGATGAGGAATGAATGAGGAGTGAGAAATTGGTTACTACTGAACTTAGAATGTGACAATGTTTAATAAATGTCAGGTGAACAGGAATGTAGTATCTTATGGGAAATTTGCATTCATTCAACTGATAAATATTTACTGAACATGCCTGTTCTTTGCCAGGAGCTCTGCTAGATGTTAAGGATGATGAAATGGGTGGTATGATTCCCGTCCTCAAAATGAGTCACTTCTTTTGGCCCATTTGGTTAAAGAAGAAAGCATGCATGAATATTTCTATGTGTATTCAGATAAAAGAAATTTCTAATATTATTTATTTTTTCAATTGCATTATTCTCAACTCTGACCCATTAATACTGAGAACTAAGATAAATTGAATATAATTAAGGAGAAAAAACCCAAAGCTAATATTGTTTGTTTTTTATTAAAATCGTTCCAGCAAGGAATCGCCTGTCATTGTCTGCCACAAACTACCAGCTTTAGAAATTACGAGTCAACATAAATCTCTTCCATTGCTCTTTTCACCCTGCCTTACCCTACTCCGATCGCTACTAGGAATAACATCAAAGAATCTTCTTCCTAGTGGACCATGAAATTAAAGCTCAGCAAACTGAAACAGTCAGTGGGTTTCTTTGAAGAGTATGGTCTAATCTGCGAAAGCAGTAAAGAATGCAATAGGAAAAACTAATGTCTCTAGGAAAATGTTTAAGTCTTGATATCTGGAGAGCGTCATGCTAGGTGGAGGTAGCCAAATGTACTCAGAGTAAAGCCTTAGGATTTTGAGTAGGTTATTCAGAGAGTGGATGAAGTACGTAAAGAGGAAATTTACTGTCTGTCATAAACATAATTTTTAAACAATAAAAATGTCCCCTTTCCAAAAGAAGAGGAGATGAAGAAAATCTTTTGAATATGGCATTTGCTACCTGTCCTAGTCACAGTGAAATCTCTGTTCTTAAATAGTCCTATGACACTCAGGACTTGAAACTTTTGCCAGGAGCTCTGCTAGATGTTAAGGATGTTTGGTAGTTATGTGTAAGAGCATGCTATCACATACGACTTTTCTTCCATCAATTCAATTTTACAGCAGTAGAGAATTGGTTTACAATCTATTATTTACTGAGCTCTCATTATAGGTCAGCCCCCTTCCTGCTCACTGTATGTATGTGTATTCATTTAATCCTCTAACAGCCCTGTGATTTAGGCAACTACCCTTGCGCTCCCAAAGGGGAGGTTGAAGTTCAGGAGGATTAAGTACTTAGTCTGTCCTCACACAGCGAACATATGACTCAAGTCAAGTCAGTCTGACTCCGGTGTTTTTACTCTTCATCACTATACAGCACCTATTGAGCCCCGGTCACGTACTAGGATGTGTCAAATGTCAAAGATCCACAGATGCATCGATGTAATATCTGCCATTTAGGATATGCAGTCCCATAGCAGGGGAGAAAACGTAACTGTTAAGGTGTGATAAAATGTAAAATATGCTATCCTAGCAATATATGTTTGGTTAGATGAGGCTACAAAGGAGAGAGCGATTAATTCTACCTATTGAAGTGGAGATGGTCAAGTAAATCTTGAACTAACCATTGAAATAAGTCTCATTCAAATAGGTATGCCTTTCGTAAGAGACTACAACATTTATTAAATGTATCCTTATGCCACACACTATTCTAAACACCTCACATGCAATACTTCATTTAGTACAAATAAAAACTATATGAATTAAGAGCTCTTTACCTGTTTTACTGGTAGAGACTTTGAGGTACAGAATGCAAGAGTCTTTGACCAAAGTACACATGGCTGGGGCCTAGATTGAAGCTCAAGAGATCCAATATCAGAATCTGAGCTGTTAAATGCTATCCTCTGAATTACATCTTTAGAACAAAGAGCCCATATAGAGACTACCGTAAACTAAGTATTCCTGTGACTGCGATGAGATTAGGCAGAAGAATAGATCATATCTAAAATGTTTGTTCTCCTTTGTGTCAGAATCTATTTTAAAATAGCCTAAAAGAGAATTGAGAGGCAACCACTAACAATCCAACATAGCTATAAGTAAATAAAGTGTGAGGAAGATAATACTTGCAAAAGATCTTATAGCTCATAGATCCAGGATTCAAATCCAGGTCCATATTAAAAAAAAAAAATACACACAAATTATACTGCACTGTTAGTTATTCAAAAATCTAAACACTGAAGGCATAAAACAAAGTCCAGAACTGTTCCCCAGAAATTATCAACATCTGTGCTTAAAATCATTGAGAATTGAGGTAGTACTTGTTATATTTAAGCATGAAGCAATGGTGCAATCTACCTCCCTGAGAAAGATCTAGCAGGGACAACTCAGCATCTCAGTTCCTTCATGATCATCCAGGTAATGGATTGGATACTCCATTGAAATAAATTATTACAATGATGTCACAGAGGTATCACTAATAATTCACAAATACTCCGGGTTCAAAGTTGTTTACATATTTTGACTAAAAGGAGTGTCATCTTACCATTGTAAACTTTGGAGTCAAGATATGTACAGCCTAGTTACGTTGTTTATTTTAAATAGGCCAGACCCCAAGCTGTATTATAACAGTGGTAAATTAAGAATAAAAACTGGGAAATAACTTAATTAAAGAGAAATAAAATGAGACTAAAGATGCCAAAATAAATTAGTATTGTAGAATCTCTTTTCATTAAAATGTAAATAGAATTTTTTTTAATATGTGCAGCAATTAAGCAAGGAAAGGGAAGAAACCAACAAATGGTTTATTACTGTGGCCATAGGAAGAATGGTAAAACTGGGCCATGCCATATTTCAACATTCTCCCCCCCTACTTCCAGAAGCAATGCTAAACAAAAAGGTTTAATTGACAAAATTCTAAATATTTAATGAATACCCTCCAATTTGCAGAAATATAGGCCAAAGAATAAAACAGGAAATTCTAAAGAAATAAGGCAAACCCCTCAATATTAGAAGCCCCCGCATGTTACAAAACCATCTTAATATTAAAAGGATTGATAACCAGGACTTGCCAGGTTCCAGGGACCAGTTCGTATTGGTGTGTGCTCGGAAGCACTGCTTGGAGTGACAGCCAACAGCAGCTCAGGGAAGAGCAGGGGCCGGGTATTCAGGAAGCCTGACGCTTCTTTTCCTCGCTCACATACCCTGACGCTATAGAAGAGTCTTCCCAGCAATTCCAAGCCCCACATCCTAGAGCTTAAAAGAAAGATGGTAAATTGATCACAACGCAAATTTTATCAGAGCACCTGGATAGTCTAAAGTCGGAGCAGTCAGATTAAGCAATCAGATTAAGCGAAAGCAAGTGAAAATAAATGTCATTCCAATTACACATATGTGGCACCAAAAATAAAAATTAAATGGCACATGAAGGACAAATGAAGAACCGGTCTGGAAAAAAAATAAGCAAGAAAAGTAGTTTTATTTTTGCAGTTACCTCATGTTAGATAATTGCTCAAAAACATAAATGTAAAAAATAAGATTTCAAGAAAGAAAAGGATAATAAAATGTAAATGACTACGTAAATTGTGGACTGAGGGAAAATGTTGAGAACAAACTCAGCATTATTTCTTACCTAATAAGTAAGTTAGAAAGAAGGAGAAACAATAGACATTTCTAAAAATTAAATTAATAATATGGAGAATAGGCAAGAGTAATATCAGTGACTGCAAAGGCAAAAAATAAGTAAAATGAATAATGTTTGAAAGATGACTATTGCTGGGGCAGACAGACTGAGGATGACTCAACATGAAGATAATCATTACACTTTAAATAAAAGGTCACTAATACACCTACCAGGAAAAGTGATCAGAGATGCCAATAGAAGCAAGGGATGACTAAACTTGCAAAATATAAGATAACAAAATGCAGCAGTCAAAATTATATATGTTGATTTCAACATAAATTCTGGTAAATCATAGAAATGCAAGGATAAAGTATTGATGAGGAAAAGAAGTATAAAAAAGAGTGTGAGAATATTAATCACTTCACTTCTCAAGAAAGGATTCAAAGGATGAGATTAAAAAATAAAGATGATCACTTATTAATGATTTTATAATCTCTTTTCTTAAAAAGAGGCCCTTTTTAAATACTAACATGAGATGAGTAAACATTTATATGAAGTTCATCAACTCCATCGATGATACTTTAGTTTCCTTTCATCCATTAAATTAAATTAAAATAAAATAAAATCTAATGCTTTTGAAAAGCAAATAAAATAATATTTATTGTAAGATTATTTTCCTTTTTAGGTATTAATCCATTTTCCCTTTAATACATATTCAAAGAAAGAATCACAAAAAAATACTCATAAAATGTTAACATAGTTTATTTCTTGGTGATGAGAATTTTCTTTTCTTTTCTTTTTTTTTCTTTTTCTTTTTTTTGGTTTATGTGTCTCACTGCTTGCCTTTCTGCAGTTTACAGTATTGTAATAATTTTTTAACTGATAATTTATTCATTTAGTTATTTTATTTTAAGGGAAATATTTATATAATATTTACTATGTCCCAAGGGTTATTTTAAATGCTTTACAAACACTAACTCAATTTTCATAACTACACTATAAAGTAAATGTTATATTTATTTTTTACAAATAAGAAACTGGCCACAGAGAGATTCAGTCCCTTGTTCAAGGTCACTCATGTAGAACGTGGCAGAGCATGGATCCAAATTTAGGCAGCTGCCTCCATACACTACACTACTCTTACCTACTATGCAGTGCTGGCTCCAACAAGTTATTTTAATAAACCCTGTACTTTAAAAAAATGAATTAAAAGCCTACAATATAGAAAGTCAGCATTTAAAAATTCTGATGAAAATAATTATTGTACTAATCAGTCACCTTCAGTACCTTGTAACAATTTTTGTTTCCGTCTACATAGACTTTGCGGGTCACTGCTACCTATAAATTCTCAAGATCTGCAAAATTTAAACCCCTTTTATTTGGTAATTTCTTGATATAGAGTTAAGATACAGTTTGGGGAGTAATAAAATGATCTAATAACCAGGTGTATCCTAATGAAAGACAAGTATTCCTATATTCTGGAAATATCTATGTATACCAATCAGTTTGACTCCATTCTGATGAAATAAAATGACTGATTTTTACCTTCGTTTTAATTTTTTTTGCATAGGTATAATGTAACAACTGAACAGCTGCATTTTCCACTGGATGTTTTAGTGTAGATACAGCCTGATACAGGAAGAAAAAAGAGCTACTTTGACACTTCTTCAATCAATTACTTTCATTAAGTTTTCACCAAATGCAGAGTATTCTACTGTACTAATTTCACCCATGACTTCAGATCCTCAAACAAGAATTTGCTCCTCAGAATAGCAATGAAAGCAATGACTTTATTGAAGATTATTACATGAATGATGGAAAGCCTTTATCACTTGAAATATTTTACAATGTTTTAAAAAGATTTCTTTATGTTTTTGTGTAAAATTCAAGCATCTTGTCATAACTTACATTTCTTGATTTTTTGTATTTGTCAATTAGCTCAAAATTTTCTTGATTAATTAATAATACCTCTTAGCCTTTAGTGCTGGCTGGACAGCTCAGTTGGTGAGAGTATTGTCCCAATACACCAAGGTTGTAGGTTTGATCCCCAGTCAGGTCATCTACAAGAATCAGCTGATGAATGCATAAATAAAGTGGAACAACAAATGATGTTTCTCTCCTTCTCCCTTTCCTTCTCTCTCTAAAATCAATAAATAATAAAAAATAAAAATAATAATACCTCTTAGCCTTTAATAGGCAAATAATGTATATTTCATTCTGTGGAGTGTTAAAATGTTAGAAAGCTTTTCTATTTAACAATAGAAACATATAATCACTGAATAAAATTCTTTAGATGTCAGATTTGACACTGAAATTATGTCTAATATTATTTCAGGGCTTTTTATCTCTATTTTATTTGAAAAGGCTCACAAGTTAATTATGATATGCATTTGAAATTTCAAAATAGCGATGTATAGAGAAACAAGAACACTCATCTAAATCAACATCTGTCCCATAGGTAAAATTGGAAATGGAATTTCACACTTAGTTAGAATGGCCCAATATGCTACTGGTATTCATGAGAGGAAAACACAGTAGCAACAGTTAACATTTGTGTATGGTTCCTATATAGATCAGTGCCAATTACCTTTGCCAGGTTTAGTGGAGGTGGGGGAAGTCAAGAAAAGAGAAGCTTAAAACTGAAGAGTCACCTAGCTTAAACATAGAATGATTAAAAACAGCCCCAAGATACCATGCCTGGATCCAGGAGATCCAGGAGAGTATATCAAAAGCAAAAGCTGAAAAACAACAAAAGAGTTAAAATGGGAGCAAACGATGCCCTTTAAAAATGAGAAAGAGTGGAACCAAGAATCAAGAATACTCAATAGGAATAAAAATTAAATGTGTACAAGGTAGGATTAATCGAAGGAGGCCAAATGAATTATATAACTACATTTAAACATAAGTTATCCAAGGTTTGGTTTAAGGATTTCTCCATTATGTGATGCATAAGCTTTTCAGGATCCTTACAGATGTAGGGTTGATGTAGGTATCCCCAAATCTATCTTCCACTGCGTCTTTGTCTCTGCCCTCACTCAAATCACACAAACACAAAAATTGTATACAAGAACTATATGAAATTTGTTTCACTTGACTAAAGTGACTAGTTGTTTCATGTTTTGGATATGTTTTGTCCCCCCAGTTTAAAATTCTCTACCTCAGCTGTCTGGCAAACTGTTGGTCATCCTTTAACTGTGCAAGCGCTGCTCTGCAAAGTCTCTAAAAACTCCCTTACTCCTGAATTTGAGATGATCCTTCCTTCTTTATGTCCCCCACTGTAACCTGCATATACCTTTCTATTTTATCCACCATACTATGTTTTTAATTATTTATACTCTGTGTTCTCTACTCTGATCTGCACTGTTAGATGTCATATATTTATATAATTTTCTCACATTCCAAGCACCTTTAACATCACTTGGCACACAAGAATTACTCAATGCACAAATTAATTTGTAAATTTAATAAAAATCTATGGTTACTCTCGATTGCCTATTAAATAAAAAGGAAAGTATTCGTTAATCATCTACTCTCTGAACAAACCTCTTTTCTGTGTTTTGTTAAATAACCGATTATGTATTTTAATAGGATAGATACAAAGAGTAGAGTGAGGCTAATGGAGCAGCTCACCAAAAGAACAGTGATCACAGACTGACAGAAGCGGCCCGGGCCAGGCAATGCGAGGCTTCTTACCCCTTGCCCTGCTCTTGGAATGTGTGCCCTGCTCACCGTTCCCTCGCTGGGAGTTGTTTCAAGGATGTAACCTTGAAAGAATAAGGCATTGTTGAGGCCGTCTGGACTAAGTATGTGTAAACCCAATTAAGACCCCTATATAAACTTTTAAGATTCTGGTGGGCGGATGTGAAGATCCGCTCCTCCTTCAGTGCCCAAGACAAGCCTCATGCTGATTAAACCTGCCCATCTGGAGCGCCCTGCCTTGTCCGTCTCTCCTTGCCCCTCTGTACACAGGAGACAGTTTCAGTTTTCACCCAGGAAGCTTCTCAGTTTTTGAACCAACAAAGGTTAAAAAAAAAAATTTGCTATTCTACCACATGATGCAACTTCCACATAAATAATAAACTGAAGTCACCCCCCCAAAAAAAATATCTCGATGAATATTTGATTAGGCCTATGGAGTATGGCTGGAACAAGAAGAGTGAGTTATTCTGTTCTTAAAGGCAAATGCTCCAGGGACAGGTACAGAGATTTTTCTGGGACGAACTTTTGCTGGAGAAGAAAAGTAGCCTGAACGATAGCGATGTCCAAGATGGGGAGAACAAGGTGCCTCAGGATCAGCTGTTGTCTGTATACTCGAAGGAACAACGCGTTCGTTCAGATGGCTTTGGCGCAGAGCCTTTGAGAGCCCTATATTGGGGCCAGGACTGCGTGCCAGAAGCCCGGGTCGCTGCTGTAGGCCAGTTTGGCCCCTGGAGCATGCGCACTTTCCTTCCGGGGTCTGGCTTCTAGGGGTGTTTCCTGTGAGCAGCATTTGGGCCAGAGAGGTTCCACCTGCCTGGCGCCACCACAAAGTGATCCTGATTGGAGCGGGCTAGGTGGAGTGAGTTGTGAGCCGAACTCCTGAGGACACGTCTGCGAGGAGGGGCCTTTGGCCCTGGGGTACCCTGGACTCCCCTGATGGCCTTCTTCAATTTCGCGAGATCCTTTGAGCCTCGGCTTCCTCTGGGAGTGGGCCATTGGCACCTCAGACCAGATTCTCCTGATTTTGCCCTTCACTGGGCTGCGCTGCCCCAGCGTATCCCAGCCCTTCCTCTCCCTGCCACTCCATGAGGGCCGTCCCTCCCCCGAGTCCCCACCGTACACCTGAGTCACATAGAGCAAGCTGCATGCTCTAACCGCGCTTGTTCATCTTGGGAAAACCCACATACCACCCGCCCCACCCTACCGTCGTCAGTGGGCATCCACCTGGTCTTCAAAGGAGATAATTATTTCCTGATGGAAGGAATCGAATTAAGGAACCAGCTCATCCATCCCACCTCAGGGTGCTGACACGCGAGCTATGTCAAACACAGAGAGTAATGTCCCGAGGCATGCTGGAGGGACAAACAGAGATGTCTCCTTGGATGAATTTTAGAGACCTCCTATCTGCTGGGAGGAAAGGCTGGCTGGAGAATATTGGTGAGTACTTGTTTTTGTTTCTTTAGTTTTGTTTTTGTCTTTCGGTTTGTGTGAGTGAAAGAGAACAAAAAAAAAAAAAAGGATGGTTTAACACATCCTTGAATGGCTTCCTTAAGCAAGGATGTATGGAGGCTAAAGGATGTGTGGAGGTTTTTCAAAGAGGTTTCGCTTCTATGAAAATTGCCTTTAGTTTCATCTTCACTCATATTTAATAGTTTTTAATGTTTTTATTGAGTAAAGTACAATTTTGGAAGTGATTTTTCTTCAGAAATTTGAAGATATTTCTTATTTATATTCTAGCTTCCAGTGTATAGTTGACTCTGTGTACATTCTGATTCTTAAGCCCTGTATACAACCTTTTTTGTCCCCGTTTCTGGTAAGTTTTAAGAGTATTTCTTTTTCCCCCAGTGATGTTCTTAATGTGCCTTGGTGATATTGTTACGCATTGTGATGAGCCCTCAATTGGCCCTTCAAACCTGGAAACTGGAAATTTCTTTTGAATTAACTTGAAGACTGCCTTCTTTGTCTTTTTGTTTTCTCTTCTTGGAAGGCCTATCACTCAGATGTTTGACCTCCTAGCATTAGCTTCTAACTTTCTTATATTTCCTTCATCTTTTCCTTTAAAAAGATGTAAAAGAGAATACATATTTTTATGTATTTTAAAATTTTTTTATTTTTGAAAAATTCCTTAACCTTTCTCATAAACTTTTTAAGCGAGTTCTTTGTTTCTCTTATAATGTGTGTGTGTGTGTGTGTGTGTATTATTTCAAACATTTATTTTTGCTCTCAGTTATCTCTTTCTGTTGTTGTTTTTAATAACACCCTGTTCTTATTTTGTAGTTAAATAGCTCCTCTTATTTCTCTGATTTATCAACGGTGGTTCTCCTGTCTTTCATATTATGGGTTTTCTGCTTCCTTCCTTGACACTCTCGTTTAGGAGATTGAATCCCTCTGTACAAGTTTGGGGCTTTTGAATTACGGACTTCACTGACAGTTCATAGTTCTGGGCCATTTATTTAGGGATTCGAGCATCTTCAGATCTTTCTTCTTCAGCTGGTTGGACTGATTAAAGAAAGGCATTAAAAATTGTGGCCTAGAGGTTATATGCACATCTGCCAGTATTTTAGATGAGGGACAGGGTTTTAACTATGAGCATACAAGTTATTGTAGAAGTCTCTTTTTTTCATGGTGTCTTTGCTCTCCTGTAACTATGATTCAACTTTTCCTGTCGTGCAAATTCTACCTTATTATACTCAGAGAGAAAATAAGTAAATAAAAACAAACAAAACTGCTGATCATCTGCTTGGTACAGGAATGGAAGTTATCCAGTTATGGTAAATGAGGGAGGTTTTCTGGATATTCCCCCCTTTTGAATAGTGTGTATTAACAGTCACACAATAAACTTGTTTCCAGAAGTATCTGGCTTCACCAATTCATGGTTCTTTGGTAATTTCTGCGATGCAAGTTATGCTTCCGCCTTCCTCCTTGGGATTCAGCTTGCTCTGGTGCCCTACACCAGTGACCACTCCTTCTTCAGCTTTTCCTTCCAAAGAGTGCGGTGTGAAGAGAGGAAAGAATAACTTTACAGTAGAAACCTGACAAACAGTATTTAGCCAAGTGATTAAGGTCAACATCAAGTGTGTACCCTTAATATGAAATTGAGTCTGTACCTCTTCAGTCTTTCTTTCAATAACCCAAACCCCAAACTCTAATCTTGTCATAAAAAAAAAACCACATAAGACATTTTTTAATTGAGTTGTTTGTTTTTGGTGTTTAGTTTTGTAAGTTCTTTATTAGTTTTAGATATTAACACCATATCAGATGTATCGGCGAATATGTTCTCTCATTCTGTGGGTTGTCTTTTTTATTTTGTTGATGTTTGCCTTTACAGTGCAAAAACTTTTAAGTTTGATGTAGTCCTATTAGTTTATTTTTTTTCTTTTCTTTCTCTTGCGTGGGGAGATATAGCCAATAAAATATTACTATGAGCAATGTCCGAGATTTTGCTGCCTATGTTTTCTAGCATTTTTATGGTTTTGGGTCTAACATTTAAATCTTTGATCCATTTTGAATTTATTTCTGTGTGTGGTGTAAGAAGGTGATAAGAATACCACAGACTGGGTAACTTAAAAAAAGAAATGTGTTTTCTCACAGTGCTGGAAACTCAGACTCCAAGAGCAAGGCACCAACTCTGGTGAGGAGTGTCTTCCTTCAAGTTAGGGAGAGCCACCTTCTCCTTGAGTTCCCTCATCTTACCTAAGTGTACAAAGAGACAAAACAAAGGGGAGGGAGGGAGGAAAGGAGAAAATGAATGAACTGTTTTGATACAACTTCTTATAAGGACTCCAGAGGCTTTGGAAAACTGCACAAGCATAGCATCCTGTGGGTAAAGAACCAGACAGAGACTTAAAGGGCACATTGAAATTGAAATTTAAAAAAGGCAAAGTTAAAGTATGGGGCCTAGGAATGCATGCCTGAGTTAACACACACACAGACACACATACGCGAATGTGATTACTAGTTATGTATGGTAAGGAAGATGGTTAAAACTAGGATGGGTCACAGGAGAGGAGCTTTTAGAGTGACTGGTACAGTTATATATCCAGATTGGTTTCACCATGTATTTGATTTGTGTGGTTTTCTGCATTTTTCTTTTATCTTACAATAAGGGATTTTTTAAAAGGAGCTGATCCAAGTGTATGACTGATCTCCCAAAAGATCTGGACAAGAATATGAAGAAATATGGGTATCAAACTAGCAACTAATATTTGTTGCAATTATAGACTTTAAATATAAAATGTAATGATTGAATTAAATTATTCAAATGAATATTATAAGATGCCAAAACAATTAAGTGTAAAAATTTCCACCAAGGACATCTTTTTAAATCCAATCTTGCAAAATATTAATCTAGCTAAATTTCATGAAATTGACTTTTTCTTTTTGCTGAATTAACTGCATTAAATATTGTTTGGTATGTTTGCCAAACTCAAGGACTCGACTAAATTGCCTTGGGTAATATTGTAAACACCCAGGTTCTTTGAAATGAATAACAAATACCTGATTTGTCTGATATACTATTTTGGGGTGCTGCACGCTAACATGTTATTAAGTAAGCATTTATAATCGGTGTTTATTAGATATCTGCTGTGTGGTTAACTTTTTTGTAAGCTCTGTGGATCTGCAAAAGATATATAGGATATCATTTATAACATACTGGTATCCAGAATCTAATTGGGGAAACAAAACGGACACACCTGAAATAATTAAAGATGAATTAAATAGTATGAGGATAAATTCAAACCAGATGGATTAGAGAAGTCCAAAATGAGGGAGATTTGGGGAGTAGATAAAATTTGAGCTGTATCCCTGACTATATTTAGATATTGAGGTAGGATGAAGTAAGTAGACACACCAGATAGAGAAGATTCTATAGAGGGGAAAAAAAATCACAGGAAGGGGGAACAACCATGTTTTATATTGGAAATAGTGAGATTCCCCAACTGATTGAAGCTGCATTCCATAGTATAATAGGAAATTATTAATGGCCTTGAAAGCATGCTGAAGACTTAGATAATCCCAGGCATTTTTGTGTCCTTTGCATCTATCTGCTCAAAAAATACTCTTTGAGTGAAAGTAATGTAAGAGGAAAGTTAGCCCTGCTCATTCATTTTACAAAAAAAAAAGAAAGGAAAGAAAAGAAAGAAAGAAAGAAAGAAAGAAAGAAAGAAAGAAAGAAAGAAAGAAACTGAGGATCAGAGAGGTCAGGATATTTGAACAAGATCTCACTCAGTAAATTTCAGACACTCACCACTGCTCCTCAACTCCAGTATCATTTCCAGAACCAGAAAATTCCAGATGGTGGAAATCATTTTTAAGTTTATTCACCCAAAATTCACTAGAAGCTTCTTGTAAAGTTCCCGTTGAACACAATATTTAGGCAGAAAAAAGTTAAATCTTTAGAAGCCCTTGTTCAAAAGGAAGGGAACCTCTTCAAATGAGAAAACATGACTCTGACTTAATTTTTCACATGATCCACAGTGCAAAGAGGGTGAGAAGCTTATAGGACTGAGATTTCAAGTTCGTTTAGCAACTTTTCTCTGAAGGAAAAGTAAAACATTTTAGCTCAGCCAGTGGATGCTAAGTAACGGGATGGCAGGGTCAAAGATTTACAGACTATCTGACCGTTTTCCGCCCTTAGGACCGTATTGCTTATGCATGCCAGAGTTCGGAGGGGACGCCATTCAATGTAAATCTTCACTTATATGTGTTCTCAAGGAAATCCAAGAGTATTGTTGCAAAATGGAACATGCCCTTCCATCGTTAGCTCATTGCTCCATATACTTCCAGACATCTAGCTTTTTTAAAACATAGCAGAATGTGACAAAGGCAGTATTTTCCAGACTTCTTGATATTTTCACATTTCCGCTTAGGGATATCAGGCTGATGCACTGAATTTCTCACTTTAGAGCTGCATGTTTTCTTTTTTTCTTAATATACGAAGCAGCTTATATAGCATCTGTTTTTCTCGGGGTAAATCGGGTTACTTTTTTTTTTTTAATTAATAGCTTCTTTAAGTTAAGCTCTCTTTTTGTTGCATTACTGTTGTTTGTTTGTGGCTTTCCCTACTTCAGCCTGGCAAGAATTAATAAACTACGGAATTCGTACCAGAACGAATGAATCTGTAACACACTGAAACTTGACAATATCCAGATGTCATCTCCTGCTCGAGTCCTTTCTATGTTTAGTTTTGACTCTGCTGTTTTGATTTTGTTGTATCCACGGTGCCTAGTATCAGAAGGTATTCAAAAATAATTGTTGAATGAATTATTGAGAGCTATATTCTCACAAGTAAAGCTCAAGGAATACCTGGTAGAGGATGGATACTGTAAATGTATGGAAAAAAACAACAACAACGAATCTTTCATGCTGTTGGTCACAAGAGAATAGAATTGCTATGCACAGTAAACTGTTTCTTATAGACCTTCCGAGATCACTATTATCCAGGGAAAGCATGCATTTCATAGGCCAAAAAAAAACCTTGTTGACTTACCTAAGGTCACATATACAGTAAACAAAAATATTCATACTCCTAAGTTCATTTTCCTTCCCACTATAACATGCTATATTCTGAATTGTTTTGGTCTTCACAGACTATAATAATTTGTCCAGCGTTTGAAGATAGGTCTTTTATCAGAATTAATTATATGAAATCTGTTACCTTCTGTATTGTAATCATCTAACTAGTGATCTGCTTGAGGAGAGTCATTGGAGGTTGAATGCATTTTTTTTAATACAAAGTACAAACAAAATTTAACAAGAAATGTCATGAGTAAAAGAATAGTGAAGTATGTCCATAGCTATTATTATTTATTTATTTCCCCCACAAGGCATGCCAGTCTTTGTTTATTTAACAGTATGCAACATTCCAGTTTGTTAATGTCATTTATAGGCAGACCACGTGATGCAGGCATGCAACCTTATGGGAAGTGTCTGCAGAGCAGATCTGCTGTCCATGACCAATGTTGTTTTACAGAGATATGTTATAGGCAATACACCAGCAAGAGACTCAAATAGCAGTATGAATAAGATATCCATGGAAGTTTTTGAAAACATTAAAATAATCTACCTGTATTTTTATTTTTTTAAGCTTATAATCATGCATTCATGTTTGTCTTGCTATTATAGAAAAGTGCATCCTCTACCAAAGCCATTTGCATGGAGACAGATGCTCTGCAGTGAGCAAATACCAAAGAAATAATGAATTGGAAGTGACAAGTGCCTTCAGCCAAAAGTCCAAAGGGAATCATCTTCTTGAAATCGTGCACTGCAGAAGGAGCCAAGGAAATAATGAAATGGCAAAAGTGCCAGCGTTAATCCAAAAATTAAGCTCAGAGGTTGTGTTAGGCCAAGCTAATTGAACCACTGATGGTCTTTCTTTCATTTTGAATTAAAGTGTGCTCAAAATGAGAGAGCATGCAGGAGTATCCTTAACTGAATTAGGGGAAATAAGACAGCTGAATCAGCAGCAAAATTAAGAAATATTTGTTAGAGTGATGTCAATTTATTGAGCAAGATAAATAGTCCTGGCTCCATTCCTATAAGAGTTTACAAGGTAGGACAGACAACACTGATCCGATGGAAAGAAACCATCAAATACAAAACATTGGTTGAGCGATATTAGGCTAGGAGCAATATAAACAGCTCTGTGTATAAATGCAGTTCCTTCCTGCCTTCCTGAAACTTAGAATCAGAGAAATATAATAGCAATATTAGAAATAACAATAATCACTATCATCATTGATACCATTTCTTGAGCTCCTTTGGGTGATGCTAAACAACATGCCAACCGCTTCACATGCATTGTATCTTTCAATACTCACGACAGCTCTAAAAACTTGTGGTTCTCTCTGTTTTGGCACTAAAGAACCTGAAGCTTTAGAGATAACTGTACCAGCCTCATAGCTAGTAAATAGGTGGGTAAGTTCAGAAAATCTTACTCCAAACCCAGTGGGCAACTTCTCTATGTTACTGCCTCAGAAATTATCACATACATGTATACTGGACTGAAAGAACAACGTTAATAACCTTAGCTAGATCTGGATGGCAAAGACAAGATAGTGATAATACTATAAAACACAAAAGAACAATAAGCACATTTATTAACAAAATAAATTTATTTTTATGAGTATATAGGGAAGTGATAGCTAACATATTCATTTAACCCCAATTATAATTGTTATCATGTAAAAGAATTAAATGTGCCTACTTTGTAGCTTCAAAAAATGTAAAATAAAAAATTTGACTCTACTTTCTCGTAATGCCAGGCACCAATGACTGCGATGACTAAATAGATCTTACTTAATACAGTCACCCAGTGTTTAATAATTGAAATGTTAAGATAACATTAATGAATTTCTCATTAATGTCTCTTTATTTATAAAACTCTGTAGTCTTTAGGCAATGATAGAAACACTGAATCTAAATTAAGAGCAGGCATAATTTGTTCAGACTTTCTTTAATGATAGTACATTTGTAGTACACCCTCAATTAAGAAGAATGGAGAATTATTTGCATACATAAAAGACAGTCAGAATGTTTAAAGAATCATAAATTAAAAAAGGAATAACAGCTCATTTTTAAACATCACCTATTTTTAAAACCCATTTATTTATGGAACAGCACAGCCAGGTCAATCTCTATTCAGGAGAAAACGAAGATAGGCAATAATGACACACATATGTATTGTTCAATCCAGGTAACAAGTCAAAGAAAACAGACCTGAAAGTTCTATTTTTAGTTAATGGGGCTGTCCATCAGTTAAAATTCTGGACACATAAAAGGGGGGCGGGCCAGTTTTACTGAATAGCCTCTATTTTGGACCATGTATGTCCAGAAGAATCATGTAAAACTGCCATCACTTGCCTCCATTGCTGCTGTTAAAATAATGCTAAAATTTTGCACAAAAAGCAGTTAGCATTGCCCCAGATTCCTGTATCTGTCTGATCTCCCGGTGCCAAGGGCTGTCCCAGTACATGGAAAAACTTATTACTACTTTTTTCTTGACAGAATTATTGGCCATCCAGCCAGAAGTCTAAAGAAAATTGCCATTAGAAATTACAGACAGCAGCATGAATAAACAAGCATATTTTATGCAAAAGGTGGGATGTAACATGTAGTCATTTAAAAATATCTTTATATCCAAAGACCAATATTATTTTACTCTAATCTGTGCTATAATTTAAATACACAACTGTGAAGGCTGAGTTCTGTTCTCACTTATTATGTAGAAAAATGCAAGAGAACATCACTCATGATGTAACAATGAGCCTAGGACAGATAACCTACTAAATCATAATTATTTGAAGCACATTAGATAACCAGGGTCTCAAGGCAACCTGACAAGCTGTAATCCAACAGGCGACAGTCCCGTTAAGTAGAACGCCATGCAAGCACTGACACACCTTTGGCATAGCATGGGTGGAAGTGGACACCACAGAAACAGGTAAGAAGAAAAGCTAAAATTTTAACAAATTTTTAAAGTTTGAATGTAAACTATCACGGCTTTTTAGGATTCCTAAGATCCCCAAACACAAGGAGAATCAGTACCCACTCGCTTATACCTTTCCACAGGGCTCTGCTAAGTGTCCACAAGAACAACGGGGGGCCGGTCAGGAAGCTGAATAAACATGCCCCTTCTGTGGGCCATTTTAATAGGCTCAAGTCTAGTTTTGAGGAGATCAGTAAAATTTAGAGAAATCTATCTGTAGTCTGGACCCCACCTGAATACAAAGTAGTGGTTAACTCCCGCTGAGGAAGAAGCAGAAAGCGCGTCCTTACCCTGTATGCCCCTCTGATGTGAGACAAAAGTTATCGTCACCGGGGGAAGGGCACATAACCCTCCCACACTCAAAACTACTGATTTCATGAAGAGGCGGACTGCTTCTAGAGGTGGAGACCTGGAGCAAGGTCTCCTTTCCTGTACTCTGTACTGACATAGCCATCTACTGGTAAGCGTGGGGTAAGAGATGCACCCACTCTTTTCTATCACCCTGCTCTGATACAAGGAAGATTTCTGCTGCCACTGGGGGAATGGATGAGGGAAGGCAGGAGAGCAAGAATCCCATCTAACCTAGACACTGCACTGATAAAAAATACAAATTGGTTGCATTGAGGAAGAGCAGGAAATTTGCTTGCTTTCTGGACTGTGGACTGAGCAGGAGGCAGAGATTACTTGCATTTGAGGAAGGGCAGAAAAACTGAAAAAGATCTATCCCTGCAGTTTCCATGCCAACAGCACACCAAACACTATGGTAAGAGCAGAACAACCATGAAACACATCTGCTACCACAATGAAACTTCAACTGAGTATGAAGCAATAACAATCCATCATGGAGTGAGGGACTGGAGCATTGCACAAACATGAAAAATCTTATGAAATGGAAACGTCGAACAGGATCCCTGAGAGAAACCCTGCCACATCCTAGACCTCGCAGATAGCACAACATAGCAACAGTTCACCACTGGAGATCCTGTATCTCCAGGATCCTCTGAATCCTGTAATGTGCTTAATGCAACTAAAGCAACAAGATGAATCCAGTTCAAATACGGAAAATAGAGTCAATCCTTCAAAGGAGCAGCAGCAGCAGAAGAAGCACATGCATTTCTAGGAAAGAGGTTACTGACCTCAATCTTCACTGTTTTTATATAGAATGTCCAGCATTAAATAAAAAATTAGAAGACATACAAAACAAATAACCAAAAATTTGATACATTATTAAAAGAAAAAGTAGTCGTCAGAATCAGACCAGAATTTCTGATCCAGGCTTTGGAGCAAGATGTAGTCAGACAGGTTCTTTAAACAACTAATATATATTAAAAGATCTACTAGGAAAAAGTGAACAATGTGTGTGAATAGAACTTCATAACTGAGATGCAAACAATAAAAACGAGCCAAATGGAAATACTAGAAACTAAAAACATAATATAGTAAATGACAGAGCCTATGGTGGGATTATCAGTATATTGAATAAATTAGAAGAAAAAATTCATGAACATTAAAATGGGTCAATAAAAATAATGTAAACTTCACAAAAAGAAATATACAAAAAGAAAAAGAAAACAGAATAGAGGAGTAGAGATTAAAATTTTTAGTCTAATGTATGTGTAATTCATGTTCCAACAAAATAAGTGACCGGGAATGAGACAAAATAAATACTTGAAGAGATAATGTCCAATCTTTTCCTAGTTTAATTTGAACCAAAGATCTAAGAAGCTTAGATAAACCCAAACAGAGATATACAAGAAATACCAGGGTGCATCGCATTTAAATATTAAAACTAAAGTAGGAGAAATTACTGCAGACATCTAAATAAAAAGGAAATATATAGTAAGTAAGAATTTCAGCTGACTTCTCATCAGGACAAATTAAATAAAAAAATAAATGGAATAACATCTTTGATGTGTTGAAATTTTAAAAAGTACTTAGAATTTTACTAGTGAAAATATCCTAGAAAAATCAAGGTGAAATATAAAGATATTCAGAAACACAAAATCAAAATGAGTTCAATTCCTGCATAGCTACAGAACAAGAAATGTTAAAATAAGTTTGCAGTTTGAAGCAAAGTGTTATCAGAGGGAAATCCTTTTATTTCAGCCTGCTCGTTTCTTTATAACTAAAGTGTTACTGTTATTAAAAAATAAACTTATAGTTTCATCATGCCTTTTTAATCCATTCCCACAATCTTTGCTTTTGAATTGGGGTGTTGATTTCATTTATATTTAATATGAAATAACACATTCTCTTTATGTATTTGAAATTAAGCTTTGGCTTTTGATTTATATTATGACATCTTCTCTTTAGTCATCTTTCCATTTGTCTACCTTTATATGGGAGAGGTTGCAAAGATATTATATAGATGAGTTGTGTGTTCTTTACCAGTTTTTCCCAACGGTTAAATCTTATGTTACTGTAGTACAATATCAAAACTCAGACACTGACATTGGGATGATATGTGTGTATATTTTTATGTCATTTATAGCTGTGTAACAACCACCACAATTAAGATACAGGACTTTTCTATCACCACAGAAATATCCTGAATAACTACTGCTTTAAAGTCACACTCATACCAATTTCTCCTATTATCCCTAATCGCTGGCAACTACTATTCTTTTTTTAATCTATGTTGTTTTTTGAGAATGTAATACAAATAGTATATGACCTTGAACTTGAATTTTTCAGTCAGCAAAATACTCTTAAAGATCCATCCAAGTTGTCCATGTGTATCAACAATTTGTTCATTCATTTTTTACTGCCAAGTAGTATTCTATGGTATGGTTATTCAAGGGTTTATTTAAGTGTTCACATATAGAAGGACATTAGGTCATTTCCAGTTTGGGGCTATAATAAAGCTGCTATGAACAATTGTACAGGTTTTTGTGTAAACATAAGTTTTCATTTCTCCAGGATAAATGTAGTAGGTGTCTAAGTGGAAGTGTGCTAAAATTTTTTTAAAGAAACTTCCAAGCTATTCAAAGTGGCTGTACCATTTTATATTTTCATCTACAATGGATGAAAAATCCATTTTCTTCATTTCCTCACCAGAAATTGTGACTTTCATTATATTTATTTTAGCTGTTGCAATGGTTGTATAATGATATCTCAGAATAGTCTTAATATTTAATTCCCTAATGGTTAGTGATTTTGAGCATCTCTTTGTGTGCTTATTTGGCATCTTTTATCCTCCTCCATGAAATGTCTCTTAATGTACTTTGTCTGTTTTCTAATTAGATGTTTGTTCTTTTTCTATCGCTAACGTTAGATATTTCTTTACTATATAAAGATCAAAAGCAAGCAGTACTATTTATAAATGCATACATGGACAGGAAAATTCAAACACATCAAGAAAATAATATCCATACAAGACAGGGTAATTATTACAGCTAGAGAGGAGGATGGGAATCGTAATCAGGAAGGTACAAACAAAGGCTCTGGTTTGTGGTCATGGCTCCCTCTTTTGGCTTAGGAATTCCTTTTCTCAACACTAGTTCTTCTAATAATGGATTAAACTTTTGTATATGCCCTTCTGTTTATCTTTTATGCCATTTCCTTTATGTCAACTATATATAACTTATATTTTAAAACAATAACAATAAACATTAGAATTATGGAGCACTCACTGTCACGTACTGTGCCAAATACTTTATTGAATTCATTATGTTATTTAACCTACCAATCTTACCAATGATTCTAAGAAATAGGTTCTATTATTTTCCCATTTTATAAATAGAGTGTGGGGTTCAGAATGGCTAAGTAACCTCTTTGAGTTAACATGGCTGGTATGTGACATAATGTAAATGAGCAAATACACATGCTTCATTTCAGTGGCCGTGCTCTTAAACCACTATGCAATACCAACTACTGTACTTATTGGACCAATGGCAGTCAATGTTTATTATTTCAGTTGCGATTAGTATTTGGAGATTTGAGCCATTGGGTAAAAATTGGGATATATAATTATTTTGTTTTTTTAAATATTTTATTGAGTATGCTATTACAGTTGTCCCATTTTTTCCCCCCTTTGTCCCCGCCATCCTGCACCCCATCCATCATCCCTACACCTCTTAGTCGATGTCCATGGGCTGCACACACCAGTTCTTTGGCATCTTAATTCCCACACTACTCCCAGCCTCCCCATGTCCACTTTTTTTTTTTTGTCAACATTTCCTACCACCCCTTTCCCCAGCCCCACCCACTCCCACCTCCCACCGTCAGTCCTTCCCCCATTTGGCTTTGTTGATGGGTCCTTTATGCATGGTCCTTGATGACTCTTCCTCTTCTTTTCCCCTGTTACTCCCTTTTCTCTTCCCCTCTGGTTACTGTCAGTTTGTTTTTTTATTTCAATGTTGCTGGTTACATTTTGCTTACTTGTTTATTTTGTTGATTAGGTTCCACTTATAGGTGAGATCATATGGTATCTGTCTTTCACTGCCTGGCTTATTTCACATAGTATAATGCTCTCCAGTTCCATCCATGCTGTTGTGAAGGGTAGTAGCTACTTCTTCCTTTCTCCTATGTAGTGTTCCATTTTGTAAATGTACAATAGTTTTTGGGGACATATAATTAATTCATAAATATGTTTCAAAAGCTATGATAATGCTATTTTAGAGACAGGAGCTTTTTATTTCAATAATCTGTGATGATATGGTCAGATGAACTCTAGATATTACAATTATAAAGGAAAATGATTATTATATTACTCTATGGTACCTCTACTAAAGGAATTAAGACACCCTATCTGTGTTATTTCCTATTATAGTAAAAAATAAAATGGTAAATAATTGTAATCACCTTACACAGAATTGATGCTAAAGGTACAGAGGGAAGGTTTTGCCTAATAATTGATATTGGCATTAGCACTCAGAACTCCATGACCATGTACTGGATAGTAAATTTCAACAGCAGAATCCCTAAACCACTCTCAAGTTAATTATACTCCTGTCGGCCTGTGGACTCTTTATCCTGTAGGCTCCTGTCCCAGGAATTCAGAAAGAAATGTACATTAAGTCAATGCTCCAGGCCTTTGACCTGTTAGTAGTTATATAAGCAGAGAGATAAAAAGGCTTTACCCCTACCTTCATAGCCTCATTAAAAAACAGACATTTTAAAGTGTAATTATAATGAAATATGAGAATTGTGATGAACAAGCTATGCACAGGGTATCATAATAACCCAGGCGACTCCTAACTCAGGCCTGAGGGGCAAAAGGTATAATCCCAGGGCAAGACTAACTTGGTTATTAAATAGTAATATTAAATAATACTGCTATGGCCTGAATATTTACGCTAATTTTAGAACTGTGTTCTCAGTTACTACATTCATGATTTAATGTGTTCTTAATTTCTTCTTAAAGTAAATGATTATTTTCCAGATATGCTTCTTATAAGTGAGAAAGGGCAAGAAATCTAAAAAATTATTTTTTATATCTGAATATTGTAATAAGAAAAATAATAGAACAAGAACCACCATTAGGGAATAGATGGCTTGCTCAAAGTATATTCATTTTATCATCTAGAGGGACAAATAATCAAATCTTCCAGTGACAATCTACATTTAGTTTCTGAATTTTACAAATTTGATTGTAAAATATATTAATTATATACTTCATAAAAGTAGACATTTAAAATTATTAGGCAACTTATAAAGGTTTAAAATGAAAATAAAGTAACATAATAATCAGAAACATAATAAACTGAAGATATTTATCATGAAAACAAAACTCTAAGTCACAGGTGCATATTACTATTGAACCATGAACTGAGTTCCTAGAACTCTAATTAAGAAATTTCCCTCATGACAACCTAGTGCAGATAAAACATTCTTTTAATTTATTTATTCACCTTTTTATCCCCAAATGTTCTGAGTCACTCAAATGTGTAATGGTTTTATTCAACTTTTATATTTACATATGACTGTAACTTAACTTTGAATAAATAGACTTTCATGCTTATAGTTATCCCAAACTTATTTTTACTGTTGCTTTCTTTTTCTGTTAAATGTCATTTGAAAAATTTACTAAAGTATGCTTCAAACAACAATATATTTTTAGAAGTTTGTAATTATCCTACTATAATTTTAATAACTATAACATTAATTAAATTAATTTATTTAGGTGAAATTTTTATTTAAATGTGTACATTTGAAGTTTATTGTTGTTCAATGAGTCTTGTTGAATGTGTGCACCAGTGTAACCCATGTCAAACCAAGACGTGGAACATTCCCATCACCATGAAATGTCCCTTCATGTCTTTTGCGGTTAATCCCCTAACTTCAGCCACAGATAACCACTGATATGCTTCCTGTCACCATAGATTAGTTTTGCTACTTTAGAATCAGATATAAATGGAATCACAATATGTCTTTTTGTGACAGTCTCTTTGACTCAGGATAATGATTTTGAGATTTATTCATCCTGTGTCATGCACAGTTTTTTGTATCATTAAGGAGTATTTCATTGAATGGATATACCATATTATGTTTATCCACATATTTGTTGCTGGACATTTATATTAGATAGAAAGCTACTATTACAGTCATCTGCAAGTCTTTATGTATTTAAATATGTTCATTCCTTTGGATAAATATCTAGGAATGGTGTTGCTATATCAAAATGTAAGTGTTTAATTTTATAAGAAATTATTAAGTATTTTCTTAAAAGTTTGTAGCACCAGTAATACATGAGAATTCAGTTGTACAGTATCCTCTCCAACTTATGTAAGGCCATTATAATGTGTGTATTGAATGTAGTATCCCATTGTGGTTTTAGTTTGCAGTTCTCTGATGACTAATGAAGTTAAACAACTTATAATGAGCTCTTGGCCATGCCTATATCACATTTTGTAAAGTGTCTGTTCGTTTTTCATCCATTTTTTAAGTAGGTTCCTGGCATTGTGTAAAGATTTGTTATATATTCTGGCTTATGCTGTATAAAGCGTTTCTCCTAGGTTGTGGGTTTTCGTTTCATTTTCCTTACAGTAGAATTTAAACATTTTTATTTTTTATAAAGAAGAATTTAGAAGTGTTTTCTTTTATGCTTCATGATTTAGGGACTTACCTAAGAAATTATCCCCTAATCCAAGGTCACAAGAATTTTCTTCTAAATATTCTAGAAGATTTATAGTTTTAGATTTTATATTTATGGCTATGATCCATTTCAAGTTAATATTTGTACATGATGTGAGTTAATTGTTGAGGATTTTTTTATAAATAAATATCTAATTGCCCATGACCAGTTGTTAGAAGGAAAATTTTTTAACTCATTGAACAATCTTGTAACTTTTATTGAAAATTAATTGACCAGTAGCTAGTGAAGTGAAAGTTTAGCATAACTTCTCCCAGCAAAACAATGATTTAGTGAAAATTATAAAACAATCAATCATTAACATGTCTAGAAATTGTCCTAAGTGCATATAGCATATGGAGAAACATTCACTCAAAAATGTCTGCTAGATCTCAGTAAGAACATTGAGAGTCTGTGGTATTAGAGTCACAATCAGACCTTTACCTCTGTGTTATGGAAGGTCAACCACTGGCACTGCACTGCTGGGAAGAATGGCCAAGGACACTGGATTTCTTTCACCTGCTAGCTGCCAGTCTCAGGTCATGGTTTCACCCCAGGAGGGGCAGACTATCTGCAGTGCTTTACATCTCCACCAGTTCACTACTCCAGCAGCTCTATTCCAGGTAATTATGAATAAGAGGATGGGCTCTCCTTCTCCCACCAGCCTCCACTCATAGAGTAGAAGCTTTATGCCAGGTGTGGCAGACTGAGAACACTGAAAACCTGAGTATCACCCCCAACTCAGTAATAGAGTGAAGATTTCATTCTGGGAAAGGCAAAACAAGACCAGAAGGTGCCAACCACTCACTCCACCTATATTTGAGTCATCACTATACTACTTAGTATTGGGTGACACTAGGCACATTTTTATTTAAGCTTCTGTTGACTCAGTTTCTTCTGTAAATGTGGCTGATAAAACATCACCGGGTTTCTCTTGGAATTAAATAAAAAGCATATAAAGTACTTGACTAGCGTGTACCTTGTTCAGTCAAAGCCTAATCCAAACACTTGAACTTTGGAGTCTAGCTTCTCTCATCTATTCAAAAACCTCTCTCTCGTTATTGGATCTCCTTCTCCTAAATAAGGTGTTAATCTTTTTCTTTAAGATACTTTATATCAGGCTTTAAACATATCTCCTGTCCTTCCAGTTAAAAAAAAAAATTTCCTCACATCTCCTCTAATGCCCATTTCCTCTGTGCCTTTCAAAAGCAGTTTTTCAGGTGTGGGCCATTTTCTTTTCTTTTCTTTCTTTTTTTTTTGGGGGGGGGTCACTTCTCAACATCCTTGTTACTGCTCAACTGGATTTTCATTCCCATTACTAAAAAAAAGTGCAAATATAAGTCATCAATAACCTCCTATGAGTCTGTATATTCCCTTTTCTAATCCTACAAGTTCTACTTATTAACAACCAGAATCACTTTCCTTGGGCCCTCTAGTCATTCATCAGCAAGATCCCCTACATTCTCAATGCTTCTCTAATTTTAATCACCTTTATGCATCAATTAATTCCAACCTGTTCCCACACCTTTCTCATTTCTAAACCCTTGTCCTGCATTGGGATTGCCAGAGAATGCCTCCACTGTTCTCTCCTTACCCATGAACCTAGAGAATGTCCTCTTCTGTCCCTCCTAAAACTCCCAACTTTGAATCACCTGTGTTGAGATTTTGCTGCATATCTGAGTCATCTTCTGATCCTAGTGGCAACTGTCTTTCATTTCCTAAAAATTTTAGCTCAAGATTCAATGTCATTTTCTACAGCCTTTCTCCTATCCTAACTTTCTGATGATTTTACTATGTACATAGCTAAATCTTACAATAGAATGATTATTTTTTCCATGTTATGCCTACTGTTATTGGATGGAAAGACATGGCCTGGGAAGAATGGCCTGGAGCTACTGTGAGGCTTTAAACAAAAAATTATATATAACTTGACTTTGAAGATTAAAGTTAAATTTCACAAAAGAGGCTAAGGAGTAGAGAAATGAAGAGAGGAAATGTCACCTGTGAGAATAATATTTAAGGATTATTTCCTTAAACAGATCTCTAACGTATGCTATTTCTCTACTTATTCCCTCCCCTCTCTCCAGATTAAATTCCTTCGTGTCTGCTAGGACTCTGAGCAGACTCGCAAAATCTCCGTATGAACATCCTGTGACCCTCTCAGCAAACAGCCAATCAGCCTGTATTTCAATTCTGAGTGTTCAATAATCAGCACCATCTATTGAACACTTCTTACCCATTGTCTTATATTTTGTGACTTCACATAACTTTCTTACTGTATTGTATAAAGAGAAGGGAAGCGGCAACAGATATTTTATATCTATCCTTTTAATAAATGGATAAGGGTAAAGTAGTATACAAATTAAACCACAACAGGAGGGGAATGTAGCCTTTGGGGGAAAAAAACCCACATTTTTACAAATAAAGTCATGCCATTGTTAGGTATAATTCTTACGAGAGTAGGCATAGAGTTTCCCATAGATTCTATAGAATTACAGTGTCACAGTCCAAGAAACCTTCTAGTTGTTCCCTTTAGTTTTGCAAATGTAAAATACCAGGGCTTCTAGATGGTAAGAGGTATACATCTGTTACAGAGCCACAAATCATGAATGGAAATTTAGGTCTTTTAATTCCATAGCTATTATTCTTTCTACTACACCATTCTTCCTCACAACTATGATGATAATTACTGGCATCCCTATTATAGTTCATTAAGTATATATAAAACCAACTTTGTTTTATTAGAACCTTAAGCCTGTTCACACGTGTCTAGATAGCACTGTTCATTGCTCACTTCACATTCTTCCCTGTCCATGCGTTAGTGGGCCCTTCAAGGTGTACTGCGCGGCCCCAAGCGGCACCTGCTCTCCTCCGGGCCCACGGCTGCTCGCTCTTACAAAGCGCCACTCGTCAGGAAAACAACTGGTTGCCTTAGAGCTAGGGACTAGAAAGTTGGGGTAAATTTCGTGGAGATATTTCTACTTTTCTTCAATAATTTATTTTACTTCTATAATTATAAAAAACAATTTTTAAATTCACTCCTTACACTAAAAGTTGTCCTGACTACTATTACAAAGGATATTTCAATTTTTATGTATTTTGACTATATAGATTTAAATAGAGAATGTATTTATTTATTTAAATGTGTTTACTAATAACATTGGTGAGGTTTATGGTTACATGGGATTGATTAGCCACATATTTTATGGTGCCTTTGTTGTGTGCTCAGTAAGAAATACAGACAACAGGGACTCATTTTCTGCTCCCTCGCTATTTACCAAACATAATTATACTCAATAAATTCCCTTAAACTTACACTTCACAAGCTAACTCTCTGTTCTCCTAAAACACAACTACTAATGTTTATGACATTGTGAAAGGTAATGGTTAATAAGCCAATATCTTGCTATTTAAATTGCTGTCCAAGGACAAACAGCATCAGCTACACCAAAAAAACTTGTTAAAAATGCAGAATTGTAGACCACTGCTCCAGACCTGCTGAATCAAAATATGCATTTAAACAGTATCCCCAGACACCTCCTATGCATTTTTTTTTCGTTTAAAGATTTTATTATTTTTTAGAGAGAGGGGAGGGAGGAAGAGAGGGAGAGAAACATCAGTGAGTGGTTGCCTCTCGCCTACCCCCTACTGGGGACCTGGCCCACAACCCAGGCATGTTCCCTGACTAGGGAATATAACTGGCAGCCCTTTGACTTGCAGGCCGGTGCTCAGTCCACTGCACTACACCAACCAGGGCTCCTATGCATGTTGAAATATGAAAAGCACTGCTTTAATATACCCACTTACTTTTGCTTTCTTTGGCTGGGTGGTACATTTGCTTACCAAATGTCAGTTGTGTTTTTCCCCATATTCACAACTGTTTATACCAATTTGTGTGTTCATATGTTCTTGTAATTCAAAATGATAAAATGAGTACAAAGAGAAAGGTAATTATTGTCTTTATGAACCAAATTGAATACTTTGTCAAGATTTAATAAATGCGAATTGCTATTGTAATTGTCATAGGATTTTTTTAGGCAAAACAACTTATTAAACAACAAGGAAAACTGCAAAATCTGGAAGGATTCTGAATTACAATTACTTTATATGTGACTTTAAGTCCCCATATTAATTTAAATATACCAAAATAGGAAAGTATGTGTTTCAGGAAACATATATTGAGACTATTTGACCTGCATCAAAATATTGGTGAAAAAATTGCATCTGTATAGCTTAAGTAAAGGCCTTTATGAAAAAAAAATTGTTAAATATTTTCCCAATCTTGCCTATATAATTTTTATATACGCATAATAGGCAGTAAGTAAGTAATTGTCAAGTGGGGATACAGAATTCATGAAATAGAGTATGGACCAATGGAACAAATATAAACTAAGTCCTGTATAATTTACTTATTCAACAAATATGTCTGGAAGATTGATGCAGTGGAGACACAACGTGAGCAAGATATACAAATGTACCTGCCTTCCCAGAGGTTCCCGCTGATAGGGAGACGTAGTTCTGTCAAGTTGCTTGCTTTCATTGAAGCTCAGACTTCTCCTCCATACAAAAATATCTACTTTATAGAGTTTTGATAAAGGTTAAATTATAAGTATCTAGAAGTTCAATAAATATAATCCTAATTCTTACCTTTGTTCAAAATACAATGGAAATTATTGAAGTTTCTTGAGAGAAGACTTCCTTGATTAGAGGTATTCTTCAGAAAATTAGCCTAGCTTTCAGAACAATTATTCTAGGTAAGAAGTAACAAAGAGTGTTTTGTATTACGGTGATATGGGACATAATTTACAGTAAAAACTCACTTTTCCCAGCTGAGAAGGTTTTCAACTGACCTATTTATTTCATTCTGAATCATACATTAGGTCTCATTCTCATGCCTACCACCTCCACCCATCCAGTCATCTCATACAAACGAAAAGCAATTAAAATCCCTGGAGTAGTTCTTATACCTAAAAAGTTATGCAAGTCACTTCTTTTATATATTGTGAGAAATGTTTTCTTAAAATTAAGCTAGTTACATGGGCAAGATCCAATAGTTTGTTATCACAAACTATTGAATGAACCTCTCTCCTTCCCAGAAAATCAGTAGCCCACTTCGATATTGAATCCATCCAGTACTTTTAGTACCACCATGGCCTACCTCACCCTCCTTCATATCCTATAGAATCACATGAATATAATGTAATATAATCTAATATAATAAATATAGTATATAACATAATTATAATACAATATAATTAATATAATATAAATTTATATTATATTGTAAAATGAATATTTTGAGAGAGTTAAAAATCCTTACATTTTGGAATCTAAAAAACATATTTCTAAATTCATCGATCTAAGAAATTGGGATAGAAACTGCAATATTTATATAGCAACGAAAGCACTACATATCAAAGCATACAGCAGTACAAACATACTTAGATTTTATAGCTTAAATTTACATACTAGCAAATTAATATTTAAAAATTAATGAATCAGAGACAGTAAAATAGGGGATGCCATGGGACAGAGCAGGAGAGAATGAAGAGTTATCATTTAATGAGTATAGAAATTTAGTTTGGGATGAGACAGTAATTTTGAGATCACACCGTGGTGATTGTTACATGACAGTGAGAATGTACTTAATGCCACTGAACCATATGAAAGTGCTTAAAACGGTAAATTTTGTGTTTGGTACTAATGCCTTTCTAAAGTCTCCTCACTAGTTCTTATCGCTTCACAAGCCTTCCTTCAGTTTAATCAATTTTATACCGTATTTGTAATAATCCTCTGTTTGTTTTATATATAGTCATTAAATACGGGAGCTTTGTGGTTCAATTCAACTAAGCTGCTTAAGGATTTCAGAACTATTTCAGAAATATAACTCATGGCATAGATCTGAGAATTTTAAGAAATTCATAAAATGGCAAAATTAACCTATGTGTTCAAGTTTTTTTAATTATAGAAAGACAGAAAATTGGTAAAACATCTCTAATGAAAAATGTCCTACTAAAGTATACAATGCTTTTAATTCTGTGAACTGTTGTGTTTATACTGTCCTCCTGTACTATTTGAATCCAGTCATTTCTTGAAATTTCTTATGATGTTTCATGTTTTCTCTAAGAAACTGATTAGCCTGTTTTCCCCTTCTAGTCTCAGAGCAGATAAATTAATATTTACCTTCAATTCTGAAGTAGTAAGAAGGAAATGGATCAACTCAAAAGCAGAATTCTCTTAGGAGTATATTAATTATAAATAGAGTTAAATCATAAATACTGGCTCAGGTGTTGTGAGAAGAGAAGCAATGTTCTAGGAGGGTGCCTGTCTGACAGACCTGGATGTGTCTCCAGGCTTAATAAAAATATGTGATCTTGGGGAAAATTACTTAAGCCTTTTAAAATTCAGCAAAATTGTAATATCAGTGGATACCACAAAGAGGTCTTTGAGGATTAAATATGTAATTCCAAGCATGCCATAAATTCCAGGTAAACAATACTTATTGTTGTGATTTTATTTCATTTAACTGTAAATAATTTAATAGCCTCTTTTTTTTTTAACTTTAATTCTAATCTCTTTGAAGAAAAAAGAAAAGGTTGATTTCCATGTCTCTACCACAGGGTCAGGGACGCATTAGATTGCCACTCTGTGTTTTCTGCTTACTTCATTTACTCATGTTTCTTCCTTTTATTCATTTATAAAATATTTGAGCACCTGTTAAATAGTTAGCAATGTGCTTGTTGCCATCTGCCATACCATAACATAGACACATTCTTCTCCAGTATATTGCCTCAACACCAGCAAGATGAAACAAATTCCTGAAAAGACAAACCCATTATCCATTTTACTTATGAAAACATATACTACTATGGATAAAGTTTACCTTAGAGGGAATATAGAATATAATCTATTGAATCTGTATGCAATCTTTTTGTATTTGCTCTAGGAAACAATTACAGTCTCTTACCCCAGAAGAGTCAGAAGCAATTGCTACACATACAGGATTTGGCACAGTATGGTGACAGATGACAGTACAAATATTACTGACTATTAAAAATTTCAGTAGGTCCCAAGGTAAGCTTAACTATTGTCAGTGCCAAAAAACATAATTAAAGGTTTATTTTATTTGTATTTTAATCAGTGAGGTAGAATAATAAATATCACAAACTAAATATAAAACACAGATTATAAATGAGCATTTAAATGATAGTTATTGCAATCTGTGGTCAATATGCATTAAAACCAACTACTTCTCAGTTAAATTACAACTTTATCACAATTTAACAATTAATAATATCAACTCAGAGAATAAAATTAACAAAAGGAAACATGAAATTTCATCCTGATAAAACTAAATCCATAAGGAGAATTCACAATCAATGCAATTTTCTGTATTTGTTTAAGAAATAATAAAAAACATATTTGCTCTCATATTTTTTTGCTATTAATATGGTTATACAAATATTAGTAAATATTTTAAAATTCAACTCCACACTTGAGTCTGTACATGTCATCTCTTCATTCTCCACTTGATAGTAAATCATTCAAGTGAAAATACACCACCAAAATTCTGAGCAATTTGAATGTAAATTAAATCAATACAATAACTTAGAAGAATTTGCCCTTGGAAAAGGTGCAAGTTCAAGTAGCTGCTCAGGGTCTTTTGTTTAGTCAGTCTCCAATAGCATAACTATACTTATGGCATCTATTGCAATCTCTATTTTTAAGTGTGAAAAAACCCAGAGCGAGAAGACTTACAACCAAAACATAAATGTACTGAGAATGCTAAGCCCTAAGTATGGGATTTCCTTCCAAAGCTAATCAAAATAAAACACCTGTCATATACAAATTATGAAATTCAGTTTTGGAACTAGATAGGATATGTTGTTATCTGTGCCAATCACTTGTTCATATAATTAACACTGACTGAGTACGATTATAGTTGAAAAAGTATATTGTAGCTATAAAGGTTTTGTTCCAGAATATTCTATTGAATAATTCCAACAGATAATTATTCTAGGAGCTTCTTGCAATCTTTATCTTTTTCTACAGTGAAAATGAATAGCAATAAAGAAACAGCACTGCAAAATCAAATTCTAAACATGAAGTAGCAACTAAAATGTTTTTTGAAACTATTTTTTTGTGATTTCTACATTTTAATATATATCATCTCTGAAGAATAACACTATTACTAAATAAGTTAAATGTTCACCTTAGAAACTTTGAAAAACATGTTGTATAACTTCAGAACACTGTTGTTAATTCACTCAAGTATGATTGAGCATCTATTATTCAGCAGGTCATTGGGCCAGGAAGCCTTCAGGGATACAGAGCTACAGCACTCAACTCCTACAGTGTGATGAGCGTGTGAACACATATATAATCAAAGAATAACTATACAGTATGGCTAAAAACACATACAGACATGGGCAATGTGTCCTAGGAGCAAAAGCAAGGACATCCCTAATTGTGCCTATAAAAGGTCAAGGTTTTTAAAAAAGAGAAGATACCTGAGATGACAGAGGAAGGAGCAAAGACTCTTGTTATTTCTTCAAAATTATGAGGACTGTGGAAATATTCTAGAGGCTCCCAAAGCCTAGGGACCACCAGTGACTGAGGAGTGCTTTAAGGAGGTCAGAGTCTTTCAGCAGCCTAAAAAAGGGGTAAAGAGTGGTTGTGACTGCCTTGCAGGAGTTGAGGCAAAACTGGGAGATTTGCTGATAGGTCTAATCTACCAGTTGGAAATATTTGGTGACTCCTGCGGAAATCGTCTAAGCCTTTCCAATGTGTGCATATGCTGTGGGCTAGCACATGAGAGAGTTCTGACTATAAAGAGCCAATATCCACTTAGGGATGAGTCTCTGCCTGGCAACAACCAAATTGGCACAGTGTATTCTGGATTCCTATCTTTCTGTCTGCCAATACTCTTTCTCCTTCTACGTATCAGTGGTGTTCCCCAAACCATGCATTTTCTATGACTTCTGAGTTAAAATCTCTGTCTTTATTTCTCATGGCCTCATCAACCTGGTAAAACTTCAGGCGATACAAGAGAAGGAAAGAATCCTTGCTATAGATATTAGACAAAAGTGGGCCAAGGCAGGATCCCATGTCAGATGGATTAGAGTAATCAAAGCCAAAGATAAATGTACTGATAGAAAAGAATTTATTCAGAAGACAGATTTCATTTCTCCATTATCCTAGATTGGAAAGTGGTAGTTATGCCAAGGTGTTGAATTCCCCAGTAGCAATTCAACCTATGTAGGTTGGGATGGGAGGAGTGGGGAGATAGAATTATGTAGTCAACATTATCCAATGTTGATTTAAAACCACACTAAATAAATTGACTTACTAAGAGAAGAGCAAGAAGTCTACATAAACCACATGATAACTGTTTTCTCTCTTCATTTTGTTTTCATTTTTCACCTAAGGGTTGCTTCATTCCCCAAATGACATTCAACTGACAGTGGGCAGCAGGTGAAATTATCCTACTTACAAAATTAACAAACTAATTTATTCAGCACTATGCCACCTATATAAATTCCTAACTTCAGATATGTGAAATGTATATGCAGTCTCTTTAATACTCCATTTGATTTGTACATTCAAAGAAGATA
Organism: Mormoops blainvillei; assembly: GCA_004026545.1. NCBI lineage: Eukaryota > Metazoa > Chordata > Mammalia > Chiroptera > Mormoopidae > Mormoops > Mormoops blainvillei. The sequence goes on along the minus strand of PVJD01003442.1, from coordinate 101,194 downwards.
AGGTGTTCTTCTGTAACAAGACATTTCAAGAGTATTGAGGAACAACCTCAAAACTGTACATCTGATTAAATAAATCAGGATTATAACTATTCACTTTTGTAGACATGTGTTCTTGAGAAATGCATGTATAACCTATACATCACACAAGATGCCTTGTGTAGTAGCTTCAGAATAATCAACTCCTATTTTTTATTTTGATTTTTGTATCCTCATCAGAAGACATGCTTATTAATTTTAGAGAGGGGGGAAGGAAGGGAGGAGAGAGGGAGAGAAACATTGATGTGAGAGAGAAACATCAATCAGTTGCATCTCATACGCACCATCGAACCCATGAACCAGGCACGTGCCCTGACGGGGAATTGAACCTGCGACCTTTCAGTTTGCAGGATGATGCTCCAACCAACTCAACCACACTAGCCAGGGCAGAATTCTCAAATCGACATATTTTCTACTTGGACCTCTGTAACTGGCTCATCAGAAGGTGATTATACAATGGTACACACTCACTAAAGTATTAGTTTGGTTCAGAAATAGTATACATTTCATGAGTTAAGGGGCCTTGGTCTGTCCTAAACATGAAGAAAAAGGAAAGCTCTGTACAAATTCTATTATATTCCCTTGCTTAGTTGCACCATAATGACAAGCAAAAACATAACATTTTTACACAGAAAAAGACTACAGTGATCATTTTAGATTAGAATACCTGTTGTGTTAACGGAAGATGAAAAATCATCACCATCAAATTTTATCTTTTTTTCTTTTTTAAAGGAGAGTGACTTTTAGGTTCAGCAGTTGCCTTCCCAAATCACCACCTCTCTTCTGAATCCCACAGTAAAAAGAAAGCCTTTATGTTGCTCTGAACATGGAACCAACCAGACTGGCCCTACTTCTGATCCACCGCCAGTAATTTATAAAGAAATTAGGCTCTGTTTCCATTCATATTTGATGATGGGTCAATTTATTCACCTAAAACAAATTAGTGCTGCTTGTCAGATTGTTGAGTTGACACTGTTAATCCCCACAGTGAAGGTTCGTACTAGGTGAGGTATAGACAAGAGAAGTTTTAATGAGCACTTAGGGCTCACTTCCTACTGGCAGTGATTTAGGAAGTATATTTGAGAGGCTATAATTTCATAACAATGTCCCTGAGTGAAATAGAATCAGATTTCATCCTACTATACCTGGTGTTATTGAGAAAATAGACATTCACAGTAGAACATTAGAACAGTAGGTTCCATGAAAAAATGTTAAAATAAATTAATTTTTTATATTTCAATTACAGTTTACTTTCAATATTGTTTTGCACTGGTTTCAGATGTTCAGCATTGTGATTTGACAATCATGTAAAAGGAGCTTCATTTATCAACACTCAGGTGAATAATGAGACTAGAATTTCAGCTGATTAATGTCCCTAATTTCCCCCAGGTAATTTATTAAACTTATCTGACAGATGGACATTTTGTGAGTGGGCAGGACTTCACCCAAGTAATGTGAAATAAACTGAGGCCACTGGGCCAAGGACAAATTTACCAAGACAGAGAAACCATAGGTAAGAAGGGTAGAGCTGTTGGAGAAAACTAACACTTCCAAAGGTTTTGGAAAACTTAAACTTCCAAAACAGAGGTTTTAGATGACACCTGGGTTATCCAGGGAGAATGTGATTCATGACTAGCAGGAAAATAAAATTAGACTTTGAGTTACAGAATTAGGATTTTACTCCTGAGTACATAGATGTGAAATTGCATCACATGTAATTAGTTCATCCAATAATCACCATTCAGTTTAATAAGACCCAGGATCTCTGTTAATTCATCTTCCTTTCTCTAATGTAATTCTTTACATCTCTAACTTTTGTTTGGATATATCACATTATATTTTCTCCCCTATAATTACCTTAAGAAAGAGAAAATAAAACCTCTATTAAGAATGTTTAAAATAAGATCTGCACTTTAATATATGTTTAGGGAAATGCCACACCAGAGTTTAATGTCTACCACGACTATGCTATGCTACAGAGATACATGTTTTGTAGGGCTAAAGACTGTTTAGTTGAGATGGAGTACTGAGAAATATAAGCAAAATAAATGAAAACTATGATACAAAAGTAAATGTACATTTTTAAAAAAAGATAACAGCAAATTGCCCAGCTTAAAAGTTGACAAATATTTCAATATTTATTCCAGGAAATAATTCCATCATATATTCCAGGAAATAATGTAATATTCTATTAATGAATTCTTTAAAACCCTCTACAGCACTCTCTTTCCTACAGTTTTCTGACTACTTTTGATCTTCACTTTACATGCTGATGATAATATCATAATAAACTTGCTATGGAGAAAACAAAATGATAATTCAGCTATTCCTCATTATGATTAATTGTCATTTGTTTTTAATTTTTAATGATTTAGAAAATGAATCTGAAATTAAGGCATATACAAAAATAATTCAAAAGCAGTTTAAATTGCTGCTGTGTTGTATTCGACTACATAGTATGTAATCGAATTACTCTTGTGCTACCTAGATTGATTTATTGATGAGTATGTATAGAAGCTTCTTCAGATAATTTAATCCCATTGATGGTAATTTTCATGCTTGTATATTTTGGAAGTACCAGTCTTCGACAGGAAAAAAAAATATGCCACATATACTAAAACCCAATTTGATATGTTGGGATGCATAAAATTAGCAGCTTCACACTTTATAGAATTGCTGTACATTTGTACCCTACAAACACTATTATAATTTTTTGCAATGATATGGTGACGGCCAGAAGGAAAGGGGGGATGGGAGGATAAAAGGTGGATAAATGGTGACAGAAGAAAACTTGGCTTGGTGAAAATACAATACAATATACAAATGATGTATATTAGAATTGCATCCCTGAAACATATATCATTTTATTAACCAATGTCACACCAATAAATTCAATAAAAAATAAAAAAATAATATTTTTTCAAAATATGCCCATCTAAAAAGTATGTTATTTTTATAATTTTAAAAGCTGTTATATCAAGTATATAGCTAAAATAGGAAATTTCTTTTGGAGTGGTTGTCTGTAAAAATTGAACACATATTTTACACATATAATTACTGGAATTTCCATAGGCCAGTTATTTTCTTTCTTTCTTTCTTTCTTTCTTTCTTTCTTTCTTTCTTTCTTTCTTTCCTTCCTTCCTTCCTTCCTTCCTTCCTTCCTTCCTTCCTTCCTTCCTTCCTTCCTTCCTTCCTTCCTTCCTTCCTTCCTTCCTTCCTTCCTTTCTTTCTTTCTTTCTTTCTTTCTTTCTTTCTTTCTTTCTCTCTCTCTCTCTTTCCTCATGGTAGCAGTATGGTTTACTAAGCTGTGCCTTAGTAACAACACTGACTGGGGCCTGCCCATGGTACTCTCTATATAGAAAGCCTGGACATTCTGCCAGTTCTTTTTGAGCAATGACACCAAAAACTTGACAGTTAAGTGGATGTTGTACACAATTTCATCAACTCTCATCCCCACATGGCCAACAGCCACTGCCAGACACAGTGCCATCTTCATTTGGAACTTGATCGTGGATTTCACTTCATCGACTTTGGCTACCATGTTCTCATTGTGTGTCCACAAGGAAGGAAGCTTGCCAACCTTCTTCAGAATGGAACCCAGGATCTCTGGGATCTGCTTAATCAGAAACTCTGAAGCCAAAAAGGCATCATACTTCTTGGCCGCCTCCTTGACCAGTTTCTTATTCTTGCTAAGTTTCTTGAGCACCTCAGTGTCTGTGTGGGGGATGCCCATGGCCTTGGCCTCCTCACAGTGCTGCCAGCCCCCCAGAACACACACAGGCAACTTGGGGCACAGAGTGAACTTAAGCCTGACGGTGCCTAAGAAATGTTTGTCCCTCTGAAGGTCATGGTTCTTCAAGCTGATCTGCAGATCCACCTTCTTCAGAAACTTCTGGCACTTGCACTGGTTCCAGTGCAGGACTTCTGGCGCTGCCTTGTAGACAGAGTTCTGGGGGGCTCTGCTGCTCATTATTTCTCCTGCCACAAAAACTGTAAAAGGCCGGCTTTTGACACATACATTTTTTAACCTTGTTTCTCTTTCACTACCAATAAACTTCTAGTACTAAGGGCCACGGACATATTTATATCAAGATATAGCATCTGACCCTATGCCCTTTGTCATTAATCTGATGTGATATCAGAGTGGAACTATTCCTACAATGGAAACCAATTATAACTTGCTGACACATTTACCACTTCTAGTGCTCATGATATCATCTCTCTGATATTTCCTTCTGCTGGAAAGGTCTCCCTTAACATTTCTCCTAGTGCAGGTCAGTTAGTGATGAATTATTTCAAAAACCTTTGGACATCTGAAAAAATATTTTACCTTTATTTTTAAAATACAAGGTATGTCCAGAAATTATCCAGCCATGTAATAGGAAAAATTGAGACATTTATTGACGATGCAAGACACAAGAAACATTGTACATAGGACAGTTGCACCTCAGTCCTCTTCAAATTAGTCACCTTGGGACCTCGCACAGTTCTCCCAATTGCCATCAGCTACCCCATTGTTTTTTACTGAATTTCATCAATGGTCTGAAATCGCTTCCCTTTCACAGGTGATTTTAGTCTTGGGAAAAGCCAGAAGCTGCAGGGTACCAAATCTGGGCTATAGAGGAGCTGAATCACCTGGTGATTTGATGCTTGGCCAAAAAACTCTGTACCAGATGTGGTGCGTGAGTGGGTGAATTGTTGTAATGAAGCTGCCAATCACCAGTTGCCCATAGCTGTGGCCTTCTGAAGCATCCAAATAGTTTCTGCGAAGAAATGGTCAAGCTTAACATAAAATTTGATGCAGATTTGTTGTTCTGTTCACTCAGTCGTTTTGAATGTGACAGCCACACAGTACACAGGCTCTCTCAACGGCATCTACCACCCCCACTGACTAGTACAGTGAGGTTGTCATTGTTCACACATGTGTGTACCAATCCATTCTCCTTGGTTGCCAGATTCCATTGATGTCATGCAAACTGATCTCATTATACTACCAATGGTTTGACTTTTTCCATTCAGACCTTGTATGTTTTCACTGGGTAAAGAATTCTGGGTTCAGAAGTTTTATGTTTTGGGGGGTTTTTTTGTTTGTTTCATTTTGTTTGCTCCTCTGGCTTCTGCTTTCCATTGTTTCTTATCCCCTTATATTTTACCCATCTGATGAGTGAAAGAATTTTTTATAGACCAGCTTCTGGCACATGTATTTCAAACCTTTTTTCGAACTTGTATAAACTTCTGTTAATGAGTATCTGCTGTCATTTTTATATTTATTCCTCTGAATGTTATGCAGTATGTTTTTTTCTTGTAACTTATTTTAAGGTATTGTGTTTACATTGGTATTGAGTAATTTAGGATGTATTTCATTTTTCTTGTGTTTGAGTTTTGTTGTACTTCTTGGATCTGTGAGCTTATATGGTAAGTGAAACTTGTAAAATTTTCAACTATTTCTTCAAGTATTGTTTCTGGCCTTCCACCACAGGGACTCCAATCATGGGTATTAGACTACTAGAGTTGCTCTGCAGCTCAATAAGGGTTTCTTCTTTCTTTCTTTATTTTTTGGTAGTTTTGCTTCTGTGTTTCATTTTGAAGAATATCTGTTGCTATGCTTTCAAATTCACAAATATGTTTATACTTTTAAAAATGTTTTACAGATTTTCTTAACTTGTTATTTCTTCTACCTTTTTGAGAACCTGGGATATAATTATAATTGTTTTACTATCCTTATAAACTAATTTTATGACCTTTCATTTTTTAAAATATGGTTGATTTTTTCCAGTTTTATTGAGATATAATTGACACGGAGCACTGTGTAAGCTTAAGGTGTACAGTATAATGACTTACATACATATATTTTGAAATGATTACTACAATGTTTGGCTAATATTCATAATCACATATACATACCAAAAAAAGGGAAAAAGTTATTTTCCTTGTGTGAGAACTCTTAGGTTTTAGTATCTTAACAACTTTCAAATATACAATACTTCAGTGTCAGTTAAAGTCACCTTATTGTACAGCACATCCCTAGGACTTAATTATCTTACATCTGGAAATTTGTGCCTTTTGGCCACCTTTATCCAATTTCACCCAACCCCCATTCCTGCCTTGGGTGACCACGAATCTGATCTCTTTTTTATGAGCTTGTTTGTTTGTTTGTTTGGGATTTTTTTTTTTAGATTACACATTTAACTGAGATCATACAGTATTTGTCTTCTAGTCATTTCACTTAGTGTAGTACTTTCAAAGTCCATTGATGTAACAAATGGCAATATTTTCTTCTTTTGTATGGCTGAATTGTATTTTATTATATGTACATATTATGCTGTAGGTATGAACATAGGAAAGGTTGCAGATATCTTGTCAACATAGTGATTTTGTGCTTTTCAGTTATATACCCAGAGGTAAAATCTATAGATAATATAGCAGTATTATTTTTAATTTTTTGAAGAACCTCCATACTATTAACCATAGTGGTTGTACCAATTTACAGTTCCACCAACAGCATACAAGGGTCTACTTTTCTCTACATCCTTGCCAGCACTTGTTACCTCTGTCTTTGTTATTATGGCCATTCTAACAGATGTGACGTGATCCTTCATTTCTTGATTTCTTCATCATTAATGTATTTCTCTCCCTTTGCATGCCTGGCAATTTTTGATTGGATGCTAGATATTACAAATTTTAATTTATGGATGCTTGACATTCTTTGTATCCTTTTAAATATTCTTAAGCTTTGTTATGGAATGCAGTTATGTAGAAACCCTTTGATTTTTCAAGACTTTCATTTAAGAGTTGTTAAGCAAAGCCAAAAAAAATAGTCTTTATTCCAGGGCTAATTTTTCTCTACCACAGAGGTAATACCTTCTGTGTATTACAAAGACTTTTGTTTTGTTTTGTTTTCCCCACTGGGTCACAGAGGTAACAGATAATAGAAGCAGGGATAGTGTATGTAGCTCTCTTGGAACTAGTTGATAACTGAGGAAGATAACTGAGGAGTTCAAAACTATAGCAGATGGGTATGATTTGCTACAGCTGTAGAACATCAAGTTTGGAACACCTTTGTCTGTGCTTTTCACTGAGAGAATGGGCTCATCTACCCATTCATATATACTAATATCCCTGTTTAAATTTTTTTTTTATTGTTGTTCAATTACAGTTGTCCCCATCGTTCTCTCCTACCCTGCATACCTCCTGTCTCACATTCAGTCATCCCCCCACAGTTGTCTTTGCCCATGGGTCCTTCATGCATTTCCTTGATTTGACCGTTCCTTTTCTTTCCCCAGGTATCACCCTCCCCCCACCCCTCTGGCCACTGTCAGTTTGTTATTTCCATGTCTCTGGTTTTATTTTGCTCATGTGTTTGTTTTGTTGATTAAGTTCCACCTATAGGTGAGATCATATGGTATTTGTCTTTCACTTCTTGGCTTATTTCCATTATATAATACTCTCTACTTCCATCCATGCTGTCACAAAGGGTAGGAGTCCCTTCTTTCTTTCTGCTGTGTAATATTCCATTGTGCAACTGTACCACAGTTTTTTGATCCACTCATTTACTGATGGGCACTTAGGCTATTTCCAGTGCTTGGCTATTGAAAATAGTGCTGCTATGAACATTGGGGTGCGTAGGTTCTTTTGAACTGCTGTTACAGGATTCTTTTATCTATATTTTATTTTATTTTTTGTATATTGTGTTGATTATGCTATTACAGTTGTCTCATTTTTTCTCCCCTTTATCCCCTCTGCCCTACACAAATGTTGATCCACATCAACATTTTCCTGCCACCACTTTCTCCAGCCCCACCCCTCCCCACCTCCCACCCTCAATCCTTCCCCCACTTGACTTTGTTGATGGGTCCTTTATGCATGTTCCTTGAGGATCCTTCCCCTCCCTTTCCCCTGTCATCATCCTCCCTCCTCCCTCCTCCCCTCTGGTTACTCCCAGTTTGTTTTTTATTTCAATGTTACTGGTTATATTTTGCATGCTTGTTTTATTTTGTTGATTAGGTTTCACTTATAGGTCAGATCATATGGTAACTGTCTTTCACTGCCTGGCTTATTTCACTTAACATAATGCTCTCTACTTCCATCCATGCTGTTGCAAAGGGTAGTAGCTCCTTCCTTCTTTCTGCTGCGTAGTATTCCATTGTGTAAATGTACCATAGTTTTTTGACCCACTCATTTAAAGTTGGGCACTTAGGTTGCTTCCAGTTCTTGGCTATTGTAAATTGTGCTGCTATGAACATTGGGGACCATAAATTCTTTTGACTTGGTGTTTCAGGATTCTTAGGGTATAATCCCAGCAGTAGAACTGCTGGGTAAAAAGGCAGTTCCACTTTTAGTTTTTTTGAGGAAATTCTAAACTGTTTTCCACAGTGGCTGCAGCAGTCTGCATTCCCACCAACAGGGTACTAGGGTTCCCTTTTCTCCACATCCTCACAAGTACTAGTTTGTTGATTTATTTATGATGGCCGTTCTGCTGGTGTGAAGTGGTATCTCACTGTGGTATTAATTTGTATCTCTCTGATGGCTAGTGATGCTGAGCATCCTTTCATGTGTCTCTGGGTCCTCCTTGGAGAAGTATCTGTTCAGGTCCTTTGTCCATTTTTTAATTGGATTGTTTCTCTTCCTGGAGTGGAGTTGTGTGAGCTCTTTGTATATTTTGGAGATCAAACCCTTGTCTGAGGTACCATTGGCAAACATATTTTCCCATATGGTTGGTTCCCTTTTTATTTTGCTGATGTTTTCTTTAGCCATGCAGAAACTTCTTATTTTGATGAAGTTCCATTTGTTTATTCTTTCTTTTATGTCCCTTGCTCCAGGGGACATATCACTGAAAACATTGCTGTGTGGAATATCTGAGATTTTCCTGCCTATGTTCTCCTCTAGGACTTTTATGGTGTCGTGACTTATGTATAAGTCTTTTATCCATCTTGAGTTTATTTTTGTATGTGGTATAAGTTGGTGGTCGAACTTCATTTATTTTTGCATGTAGCTATCCAGATCTCCCAACACCACATGTTGAAGAGGCTATTTTTACTCCATCGTATGCTCCTGCCCCCTTTGTTGAATATTAATTGACCATAGAGACACGGGTTTATTTCTGGGCTCTCTATTCTATTCCATTGATGTACGTGTCTGTTCTTATGCCAGTACCAGACTGTTTTGATTACAGTGGCCTTATAATATAGTTTAATTTCAGGTATTGTGATCCCTCCTGCTTTGTTCTTCATTCTCAAAATTGCTGTGGTTCTTCAGGGTTGTTTATGATTCCATATAAATTTTTTTATTTTTTATTCTATATCTGTAAAATATGTCATTGATATTTTAATGAGGATTGCGTTGAATCTATAATTTGTTTTGGGTAGTATGGACAATTTGATGATGTTAATTCTTCCAATCCATGAACATGTTATATCCTTACATTTATTTGTGTCTTCCTTAATTTCTTTCTTCAGTGTTGTTAAGGTATAACCCCAGCAGCAGGATCACTGGACCAAAAGGCAGTTTCATCTTTAATTTTGGAGGGGAAATTCATAGTGTTTTCCACAGAGGCTGTACCAGTCTGTATTCCCACCGACAGTGTACTAGGGTTCTCTTTTCTCCACAACCTCACCAGCACTTGCTGTTTGTTGATTTGGTTATGATGGCCATTGTGGCTGGTGTGAAGCCGTATCTCACTGTGGTTTTAATTTGCATCTCTCTGATGGCTAGTGATGCTGAGCATCCTTTCATATGTCTCTGGGCCCTCTGTATGTCCTCCTTGAAGAAGTGTCTGTTCAGGTCCTTTGCCCATTTTTTAAATCAGATTGTTTGTTTTCCTGCTGTGGTATCATGTGAGTTCTTTATACATTTTGGAGATCAAACCTTTGTCTGAGGTATCATTGACAAATATACCATATATTTCTCATGTAGTTGGTTCCTTTTTCATTTTGCTAATGTTTTCTTTAGCTGTGCAGAAACTTTACCTTCATGTAGCCCCATTTGTTTATTCTTTCCTTTATATCCCTAGGGGGCATATTGGTGAAAATATTGCTGTGTGGGATATATTAATATTCTAATAACACTGTCCTGTTCATCTTTATGAAAGAACTAGTCAAAGCCCCTCATCAGTATCAACCAAGCTTTACTCTAGTACGAATTATTTTTAGCTGGTACAAGAGCATTTATTGAGTACTGACTATATGTCAAGTATTATACATAACGGGTTTGATTCCAAAGCTGAATAAGATTTAGTCTCCTACTTTATGAAGTGTATAATCTCTTTAATTTAAATAATTAACACATGTAAAATATTTACATTGTGCTTCACTTGGGCTAAGCTCTTTTTCTGAGCTTTTGTCATGACAGCAATATTCTTATATATTGTATTGTCAAGTTTTGTTAATCTTCTGAACTACTTTTGACCAAACTGACTGTACTGGGATTGGTTCTTTTTATCAGCCAAAGTTTGAAGAAGTATTTGTATATATTCTCAGTCTCCACATAGAATTATTCAAAATTCCTTTTAATTTTGATTATTTATTAATGTTTGCCCTAAGATACATTCCTCACAAAACATCCTACAGAGTAATTGCTGCTAGTTACTCCTTACCCTATAAGAGATTTTCTTTTATGTATTCAGATCTCAAACATTTACGCACTCTCATGATGTTATCCCAGTTTTTCCCCATGTTCATATTCTGTATTGGGTAATGATTTTCTGTCCTTTTTGATAAAAATAGCTCCTTGAATCTGATCTGAGGTGAAAGAAATTTCTGAATTTTCTTTCTTATGATGAAATATAGTTAAACATACTCTAGTTGATTGGATACTACACTATCTTACTATCTTTTGTTCCAGGCGCTGAAAATCAGGGTGCTAAGTCTTTACTGATAACTAGGTTGTGAATGATCTCCATCACCTTGCTTCTCTTTTGCTTCTTTCAGTTCTTTCTACTGCATGTTTACTCCTGTGGAATTAAAGGTTAAAGAAGACTTTAACACTCTCTTAATGGAGGTCTTTATTTGTAGTTCTTTACAAGAATTCTGAGGAATGGCTTTATTCCAGTGCTTGGGAACCTTCACACTGAGGCTAGACAGATGTTCTGTTGCCTTGGAGAGCTAGATCACATCTAGTAAAGTTCCTTTATTATTATTTTATGCCCACTGTTTCATAGAGAAGCCAAACATAATTTTTAACGTATATGTGTATATACACACACACTTGGGAAGTCTTTTCCAAGACCCCAGAGCAACTTAGAAACATTATTGCTTAAGGACCTTCAATGACCCTGATGTAGTTATTATTCAGAGACTAAAAAAAAATCTCCTTAGGTTACTTCAGAGAAAATATAGCTATTTCTTGCCATTTAAATTTTCATGGTTCTGAATCTGGACAGGGCAAGTTTGAATTGTTTGGAAGACTGTATTTCCCCACATATTTACTTTGTTAAGTTTCAGAGAGCAGCCAGTGACAAAAATTGGAGTATTTTTTCCTCGAAACAACCTTATCTCAAAAACAATATCTGAAACTCCTGAGCTTTCAAGATCAGAGAGCAAGGTATGCCTTTATCTCTATGGGGTAAGAACTTAGGAGAGAAATTATCTAAATTTTCTTCTAACTTTATGATTTTCTAACATTGTGTTCTAATGCTAACATTGAAATTAAACTTATAACTGCAATATGTAATTATTTTACTTAATGAAAGGGTGACTTTCAAATTTCCTTTCTGGATTACAAGCAGAAGTAACATCTGCTTGAGTTTGGTTGGTAGGATAGTAATATGGGTGTAATAATTTATAGTTTTAATTTGAACATTTCACCTAAAATGTCATATGGTGTGCTTGAGTGTGATATTGTTATGCTGCAGAATTTCATGCTTATGATTTGTAATAAAAGGCTCTGTAATAAAAATGGGGCATTATTTGTTCCAGACTCTTTATTTTTATACAGCATTACCTATATGGCTTGATTTACACAGCTTTCCCAAAGCCTTCATTGGTATAATGGGGTAAGTCTGCCTGCTGTCAGAGCTGGTAAAGGCATACGCAATCCCCAGAATGTGTGAGTCTACTGATTAGATTGAACACACAGCCCACAGGGATAAAGCGACATTGCACACCCAGGAGGTGCTGTCGTCTTTGTCTCAGCACCAGCTGGCACATGTGGTTGGAACAACTGACAAAAGAGACAAGCTGCAGGTGTCCTACAGAAAGAAATCTATCTTTGCCTTTTTCAGAGAGTAACTATTAAGGAAGAGTCGTCTTTCTCAGATGATGAGATAGGTATAAAACAGTGCAAATTAAGAAACAATTTGTCAAAAAAAATCACCTTTGCTATCATAATTGTCTTTACACACATTCCTCTGCCTTTTGTTATGCCCCACTTACATCATCATGCATTTACTGTCACATTGTTCTTAAAGGAATACTGGTTTAAGAACTTTATGGAGATTGTGCACCTGGCTTTGTAGCCTAGGCCCTGGCTATGTTTTCGGTATCATGTGTACTTACTATCTCATTTTCACAAATCCTGACTCAAACTATCACCTTTCAACTCTCCTATTTTTTTCCCTTGGGGTACTGCTACACAGGCAAGATTTTATCCCCCATTATGACCATTTCACAAGGATCTAAATCCCTTGGTGCTACTATTATTTTACTAATTCCTTCCCCATCCTTATTTCTGCCCTTATACAGCTTAGATTCTATCTCTTGTCCCTATGTTGTTATATTAACTTGGCAAAAGTCCAATCCCTGGTTAAATCCAATTTTCTACCTAATCTATGTTTGTTCCAGGGCAGCAGAAACATGGCAGAAAAACACATAATTATACTGATTGCTCTCACTTCAAATGTGAACCCTGTATGAGACTGGATGAACACCAAGTTGACCTTTAGTGCTATTTACTTATCATGCTAGTAGTCCAGTCACCCTTTCTCTCTCTGAGATGACAAATACCTTCTTACGCTTCCAAACACTTCCTGTATCTTCTGGATTCTCAGTGTCTCTCTCAGATGATAATCATGTTTCACTGAGAACATACTAGTAATCAAAAGAGAATTCCCACAAGCTCCCCACAACCACCTATTCACGCACAAGGATTTATATATACTGTGCAGTCACTCTTTTTCTTATAGATAAACACTCCATTTTCTAATTGAATGCAAAACACTGTATCTGTGCAATGGATTTAAAGCATCCTTCTTCGCATAAATAAAGCTATCACTCCAAGTTCTACTCTCCTGCATATCGAATTTCTCCCTCTCCTGTATTATTCCTAACACTATGCAAATGTACTGTTGTTTCTTCTATCTTAAAAATTAAAATTATGCACCCACAAACACACTTTTTACCTCATCTCTCCTACAACTACCACTTAACTTCTTTATGCCACTTCACAGTAAAACAACTTGAAAAACTAGCCTGTACTGGCATCACTTACTTTCTCATTCTCTGTTGAATCTACTGTATTCTTCCATGTATAATGCGCCCCCACGTATAATCTACAACCATGTTTTTGTGCACATTATACACAGGATTATACCCATGGCACATAATCATTACACCCATGTATAATGTGTATCCTTATTTTCCCCTCAAAATTTTGGGGAAAGGAGTGCAGATTATACATGGCAGATTATGGTACTCCAATTACACTCTCATTCCCACTCTACAAACCAGCCTTTACCAAGTCATCAAGGACCTTCAAGTTGTTCATTAGTCAAATGATTGTGGTAATCATATTTGATCTCTCAGCAGCATTGACATGGCTGATTACTCTATGTTCCTTCATATAACTTTACTTGTCTCTCTTGAAACTTTCTGCTTGCTTTGCTGGCTTCCCCTTTTATGCCTTCCTTGCTAGCTCTCCATAAACTTCCTGACATCCAAATGTTAGGCTTCCTAGAGTCCAGTTTATTGATCTCTTTTCGTCTTTTCTAACATTAATGCCTGAATTCATCCAGTCTCCCATGGCTATAGGCTTTCATAATTCCAGTGGTCTTAATTCTCATGGTGTTTAATGTAAATAATATTCCAAGAGACCAAAAGTAAGTGAAACCTCTTACAACGGTGCAGAGTGGATGAACTGGACTTATAATATCATCTGTACCTTGACAGTTCCCAAATGTATCACTTCAGCCTGGATTGCCTGACCTCCACACGTATATACTTATGAAAACTTCCACCTACTATTAAAGCTTATTTTCCATTTTTACATAAACATCTGAGCAGTACCTCAAACTCTGTAAGTAAAACAAATACCAAACTCCCGATGCATGACATCCTGCTCCGCTCCCCTGCCCCACCCCCATCAGAGTAAACGGAAATCCCATTTACAGATCTCCAGGCCAGAGCAGTGCAGTCATTCTTAGCTCCTTTTTTTTTTCTCCCACCTCATATATAACAAATCCATTAAATATGTTTATTTACCCTTCCCAGTACCATCTGCTATCGCCTTGGTCTGAACATCCATCATTACTTTTCACCAAGATCATTATAATAGCCTCCCAACTAACCCCTTTACTTTCTACCTTGCCTTTTTAGGAAATTTTATAAAGCATTCAGGAAAATATATGTATATACATATTACAAAGCATATATTATATATATATTTAATATAACTCAGGAAATATGCATTTTCTCAAACCCTTCAAAAGCTTTCTACTTTACTTAGTATTAAATCTAATGGCCTTACCATATCTTCTATATTCCTATATATTCTGCCCCACCACTACTTTGATTTTTTTTTTTTGGCTGAACTAGGGTTTTTACTCACTTTTTCAAAGGTTACCTATGACAAATTTGCATAACAGAATCACATTTCAAATGAATGAATCTGATTGAAAAAGTACACATTTTCTTGCAAGTATTGGAGTGTTCATTTGGCAACAATAATAAAAGCAAACAAACAATATCCCAAGTCACACAAAGTAAAAAAAAAAAAAAAAGTAGGTAAGTTCTCTATGTAAAGAAGCACTAAGTCCTCATTTCTGCATTAATTTTAATAAAAGCAAAATGCATATTTTAGTTTAAACTATACAGTTGAATGACACATGTTCTTCATATCTTTATAGCATTAACACAGTTTACTTTCATAAATATACTCAGCAGTTGACTATTTTAAAACCTAAAAAAGCCAAAAATCCCCAAAAATTGAAGTTACAAAGCACAATCACCACATTAACACAGAACTACTCTGTTCCTCACCCATTAATCCCCTGTAGCTACCTTGGCTCCTTGATCTTTCTCAAATGAACCCCCCACAGCTCTGTCTCATGGCACTAGGACCTGGGGCTTTCTTTACCTAGAACATCCTCTCCCAACAATCCATATAGCTTAACCTCATCCTTCTTTCAGCCTTTGGCTCAAATATTACATATCCTAGTGGCCTTCCCTGATCACTCAATACAAAGTTGCAACATGACCTCCCTCAACCTGTTCCCTGGAACTCTTAGTTTTCAGTCTCCCCCCACCTTTATCCTGTATAAACTAATTCTAAGTCATTATATGTATGTTTAGAAAAGAGAGACAGATTATTTTTCTCCCCTATATTAGTTATCTATGTCTGTATAACAAATTACACCAAAAGTTTTCAGCATATAATAACAAACATTTATTACCTCATAGGTTATGTGGGGTAGGAACCCAGATACTGTTTTAGCTGTCTCTGGCTCAAGGATCCTCATAAGGGTAAAATAAAATTTTCAGCCAGGACTACATTTATCTCAAAGCTTTACTGAAGGAGGTGCCACTGACCAGTTTCTTGTCACATGGGCCTTTTCATAAGGCAGTTCACCATGTACCAACTGCCTTTCTTCACAGTGAGCAAGGAATGAAGTGAGAAAGAACAAGCAAGATGGAAATCACAGTCCCTTGGTAATCTAATCCCTGAAGTGATATCCAATCATGTTTGCCATATTCTAACATTAGAAATAAATCACTAGGCCCAGCTCACATTCAAAGGTGAAGGGATCACATAAGCTTATAACTTCCAGGAGGCGAAGCTCATTGGGGACCACTTCATAGGCTGCCTACCACACTGCCTGCTAGAATATAAGCTTCACGTAATACTTACTGCCATATCCCAGATCATAGAACAATGCCTGGCCACATAGTAGTCATTCAATATTTACCTGTTAATTATATGAACTGAATTAGTATTCTCCCTTTGCTTTCTTGCATAGGTCTTGCGTTCCCACAAAAATGGGAAGATATTCCCTGTGGTGTCCTAGATTTAGAATTTTATGCGTATATATATATCCCCACTAAGAGTTTTTTCCCTCTAATCCCAACATACCCAGCCCGTTACCACTCTGCCTGCCCTCAGAGCTTAGGTCATACGGCACCACCACCACCACCACTCCTCGGCCGCAGTGCTCCTACTCTCTGTAGCTTCTGAGTCATGTGGTGCCTGGACCACATAGCCTCGTGGTTACTTACATGTATCCTATTTTCTTCAGTACCACGTGTTCGCCCAGTGTAAGACCAGCCAAGGCCAGAACAGTGCTTGTCTGTATAGCTGTCATTGAGCACTTGTCAGAGTCCTTGTGTACTGTAAGCATTCTACACCTATTGGTGACAGATAAGTTTGTATTTCACTCTTGTTTTTCCTAGTTCTTATTAAATATTCTGTGAATACATGTTGAGTAATTGAAGTCAAAGTTTTGGAATAATTTATAATTAATGAGCAGCATGAACCTCTGTTTTCCTTTTGACTCTGAGATTTACCAAAACATTAGGTAAGTGTCTTGACTCTAATCTTAGTTCCAAAGTGGAGCTTTCTATCAACCTATGTATTTGTTTTCAAGGGGAATAGTGGTCAGAGAGAAAACAAGAAAATTAAGAGAAAAGAATGACACAGACTATAAAAACTGAATTGGTCAATACAGAGCAGAGGGGTAAGAAATGAGAAAATTTCCTTTATGTTTTAAATCCATAAGCTTCAAAGGTAGTTCATTTGGAGTATCCTCAAACCATATGAAATTACCTAGATTCAAATTTTATTTAAATTTCATCTTCAAATCCTTTGGCAAAGTAGCAAGGAGGGCCCAAACCAGACTAATACATGTTTCTCATTAACTGCAGGATCTACAGAGACTGCTCAATGCCCCTATTTCTACCTCGTATTGATGTATTTTGAGTGAGTTATCCAAGCTCTGGAGTTCTCCAAGTCATAGGGATTTGTTATCCACAAGGATACTCAACACAGAATTCAAGACTGTTCATGTAAGCCAGAATAATAAAAATTCTTTTCCTAATTTCACAAGCTTGGCTAGAAGACAGCAAGTAATAAATGGATGCTTTTGATAACATAGCAAGAATTTGTATAAAGACAAGCCAAGGATTTTAGAAAGATATAATATACAGGTCTATCGCAGCTACCATATTATCATTTTGACCTAAACATAGCTAAAAATTGTCAAAATGTCATATTCCCTTGGCCCAGCTACACTATCCTGTAAAGTGGCTGCCTACTGCCTCTATGATGCCATAAGTCTTCTCTGCCTGACTCTTGGAAAGCCAACACATCACAGCTGTACTGTGGCCATCTCAGAGTTCGATATGAATCGAAAGTTGTAATTCATCTTGCTTAATGCATGTGCCTCAGAAGAATGGCAGAAAGAACAGAACTGGAGCCATAGTTTACTGTCTTTATGCATATAAGCAGAATACCTTTGGAGGGGGGAGTTTTCAGGCTATTTATAACATTCAGGTGGTAGTAAACATGTAAAACTGGGCTCAGAATCAAACCAGAAGTTAAAACACACCTTGAGTATGATAATGGTTCGTATTGGAAGTCAAGCAGATGAGTTTTAACCCTAAAATAAGCACACAGAATTTTAGTAGCTTGATGTTTCAAGTGTCAATAGACATGACCATATGTGCCATGATGGGTATATGTGCGTGTACATGTGTGCACACGTACACAGGCCTGCATGCCTTAAAACAGCAAACTATATTTGTATCCTCTTGTTTATCTGTTCTGACAACAGTGAACAGTCTACAGAGTCTTAAAGCATAGGGATTGCTGGGTTGATTTGACTTACGGGCAAAGCATTTGCGCAGAGGTTTGCATGCTGTGATCAAAAGATTTCAGAGTTCCCCTCATTGTTCGACAGTATTTAGTGCGGTTGGCAGGGGGCACCTACCTCATTCCTGCTGGCAAGTCACAAAGGGTAGTACTTACTTAAATCTTTACAGGCTCCAATTGCCCGTCCACTTCACATGCTGTACACTTTACCTGACTTTTCTGCTTATTTCCTCAGCTGCCCAAAGTAGGGAAAATGTATCCCAAGTTTTCGATTTTGGTTTTCATTTTTGTTTTTCTGAAGATTTAACTACATTTTAGTGAGAACATTGGTCATTACAGACACAGGGAACAATCAAAACTTCATCTAAATTGGAATCCCTGTTCAATAACAAAGAAACCCTTATTCATCGCTCAGCCCAAGGCTGTGGACTGCACAGGTACAGTGAGTACCTGATGGCCACCATTTCAGGAAATGGACACCACTGTCATTTTAAAGAAGGCAAGTATTTATTTCTCTTGTCCTCATGTGATTTTCCATTTTGTCTTTCTTTGCTACTTTTCCAGCTCCATTCTCTTCAAGTATTCCTTTATAATGCCTGCTCCTGTTTATCAGAATAAGGTCATATATTACATCAGTAAGAATTAGCTCTTCATTGCACTAATTACCTTTTAAAGAAACCTCAAAAGAGAGGCAATTAAGTAAATTAATCTCTAATTGTTTATATTAAGATCTGTAAGATCTGTGTGAGGAAGAGACATCAGGAAGACAGGGCAGTGTCAGCATTCTCTAGCTTATGCCACATCTCCCCAGAGAAGAAAATATTGTGTTTAAGACACATTCTTTTCTTACATAATAAAAACACACTTAAACAATCTTTTGGGAAGTGTTTAAACTCTTGAAAAGTTTGTCTAACAGGAAAACAATCCCCAGAAATAATGGTATAAAAATAAACTGCCTCTAAATTATTTTTATTAATTATTTATTTTTAAGGGGGAAAATAGTTCATCAACATCCCCTTCCTTTTTATTTTTCCCGGTATTAGTAAAAAGAAAACCACCAGAGCTGAATAAACAGTTTGAGAGCTAATTTATCATTTGATGGGATCTAAATGGATCTCACCATGAGTTTGAAAACTCTGGCTTTAGATATCAGAAATATTAGAATAGTAAGTGGGGAATGAGACTAGGTTCCAAGTTTTATCATTTAATAAGTAAAAAGCAAAATCACCTTGATTCTCTGTTAAGCTTACCTAAAGAAATCTATGCCAACTTAACCTTGTTTGGTTAGAAGGTTTTCCAACTAAACTATGCAAATTGTACCCAGATCACACAAGAATAATAGCTGAACCATGGTGTATAAAGCCTATCTGTTCCTTTCTTAAATTAACAATGACAAAAGTACATACATAGCTGAATCTTGATCCAGACATGAATGTATGCATTTTGATATATCACCAGAGTGTGACAAAATCCAGAACTGATACCAGCCTATACCTAAGCAATCATTCTACACATCGAAGAGATGATGAAAGATTGGGGAAAGTGACATCAATATGGTATAAGCCCCATGGAGAGAGATATGGATTACAACCCTGGTATGTCACAAATACCACTTACTTGTTTTTGGGTGAACCTCTGGGAAAGGGGTGGGTTACCCAAGGGCAAGTTTCTTGCCCAGATTTAAGATTTATAATGTAATGAGTGCTCCATAAGGGCAGAGATTTTGTCTATTTCTGATTTTCCTTTTTCGCTGATAAATAGGTAATGAAAATATGTGGAGGTGCTTCATGGTAAAGTTTCCGAGGCATGTTGGTTTTGAAGTGGGTATAATACATCCTGCCACCTACCTATTGACAAAGCCTCCCAACTGGTCACTTTGTTCTTATTCTCACTCCATACCACTGTCTGGTCTCCAAACAACACAGTGAATTTTTTTTCAAGCAAATCCCTTCCACTGCTTAGCAGCCCTTTTTGACCCAGCCCTTCTTGCCATGTGACTTCCTCTCTGACCACTTCACCTTCTACCACACCCCAGACACACCAAAGCTTAATTCAGTCCTTAACATGGCCAAGTGCACTTTTATCTTTCAGCCTTTCAACACGGTTTTCTCCTCTGCTTGGAATGCCATGCCTGATTCATTTGGCTGGCCATTCCCTTCATTCTACTCTTTAAATAAAAATAGGAACAACAGTATCAATCAACACCTTTACAGCATTTATCATGTGCCTAGTTCCACCATTCTAAATGCTTTACATACATTAACTTATTTAATACTAATAACAAACCTACAGGTAGATTCTTTAGGTATCAACCTCATTTTCAGGTAAAGAAACTAAGGCACAGTGAGGCTAAGGAAACTGCCTAAGGTCAGGTGCTAGTCAATAATGAAAATAAATTTGATCCCATATCTGAAGTTCATTGTTTTAACTGTTTCATTATTCTCTCTCAGAAAATTGCAACCCAGTTACCATCTACCATATCACCCTATTTTAATTTTCTTAATAGAATTACTACCTGGATACTTTTATATCTATTTATTTGTTTATCTATATATCTATTTCTTTACTTTTACAAATTATCAAATTATTGTCCACTTTCTTTTTCTACAATGTAGTTTCTCTGCAACCAAAGTTCACTTCTGCTTTGTTTACAGCAAAGTATCTGGCATCTAGAGCAGCTCCTGGCATGTGGAAAGCACCTACCAAACACTTGCTGAGCAATTAATTAGCAACCGAATGATTGTGTGCCTTCCTGGTTGCCAGGTTAGCGTCTAAGGTGGTGACTTGAATCTGACCGTTAATCTTAAGGGTTTCAGAACCCTTAACCATTAGTTTACCTAGAGGTGTTTAAACCTGATGATTTCCCGCAGCCCACCTAAGAGGCCATACAGCATAGTAAGTAGGAGGACACGCTATGAAGTAACATAGCCAAGGTTTATTTCCCAAACTCTATATTTATCATATTAATCTTGCTTATCTCAGTTTCTTCATAATTATTGTATCTACCTCATAAGTGTTGTCATGAAGATCAAATGTAATATTATAGCATAGTGTCTGATGCATATTTAATGCATATAAATATTAGACATAATAATTATTATTATTTAACCAACGACTGATTTACAAATCAAAATGGCAATTTATTAAGTCAGTCAGGCAGAGAGCACATTCACCACCTGCTAGAGAAGGCTACATGGAAAAGCAAATTAAAATCAGATGGTTGTTCAGCAAATAGAAAATCAAAGCAAAGGGAACTGGGAGACTCTGAAAGATACTTTAATCACGCAACAGCAGCTGACGAATCATGCTTCCCAGCCACCAGAATTCTCACCAATAGGTCAGATTTTCCAGTCAACAGGGATACATCCTTTCACAAGGACTTTACATTCTCACTCTCCATCTCTTTGGAAATCTTGATTCTCCAGCTGATCTTATGACTCTTTTGTATTTGTTTTTTTCTAGTTCTTTCTGTTTAGAAGAGAAACCTACTTCAAAAGTCATTTCCCAGAGACACGCACCTCCACTGTGTGTGGGTCCTCACACTAGATCCTTTTCCTGGTGACCACTTCATGTAACTCAGTTCCCAAGTGATTCAATTCAGAGTCTCAAGATAGAATCTATTTGGCTGATATAAGATCGTAGTCATGCTGGGGGTCAAAAATTTTAAAACTGCTCTGGTTATTTATGTGGAGGTCAGAGTGTAGTGGGAGACAAAGGGCTGTGCAAGAAAGTCAGCTAAGGCTTTGGGGCATGAGGCCATTTCTCATGGCAAAGGATATGTGTAGAGAATCTATGGCTGTCATACTGAGTGTGTGTCTAGATATGCCCCCATACCCCCAAACCATTCACTTCCAAATAAAAAACTACCTTTACATTTTTGTTTATATTTAAACCCCATTTATAGTGGCAGTACATCATAATAAATAAAAGGACGTGCTATGAAGTAACATAGTCTAGGTTTAATTTCCAAACCCTCTATTTACTATATTAACTTTACTCATCTCAGTTATTTCACAATTATTGTATCCACCTCATAAGTGTTGTCAGGAGCATTACATATAATAATATTCATGAAAGCCTTAGCACAGTGCCTAGCATATATTAAACACATAAATATTAGAAATTATGATTATTATTTAACCAATGACAAAAGTCTTTGGTTATGACTATAGTAGTACAAAGTTTCCAAATACACTGAATAGTATAAAATGTTTCCTATCTTTTAAAAGAAAAATAAGTTCTTATGAGGATGTTACACAAGAGGGCCAGTGTAAAGCCTTCTAGTAATTCTGCCTCCTAAGCAATAAGAGACTTTGTCCACCCTGCTGACCAAATACATTGCTAGAGGGCCAAGTGACTTGACTGTTACTTTCCAAGGTTAATACAGAGCCCCTCAGGAAATAATAAATAAATAAAACATTTTCATAGTCAAATAGGACTAGGAAAACTTTCCAATCCTTTGGAAAGTTACAATGCACATTAGCATATTAAGAATGGTAAATATTTTATTAAATAATTAGATTGAATTTGCTTTATTTACCAGTCTTATTTGACAACCATCAGCCCTTCTAAGCACACCTTTTTTATTTTTTCATTTCATGTTGATTATCTCACAAAAAAAATGTTCTGGTAGAGCATTTTATGAACACTTCCTTAGGCACAGATTCCAGAGCAACTGGTCCTTTCCTCCTTTCCACACTGAAATATATACAAAAACTGAAAAACAGCCCCACAGATCACCTGACAGGTGCAATGATGTTTGACTCTTAAACCTTGCCCTCAACTGCAAGACCATCATTATTGTAGCAAGCACAATGATGCCTCTGCCCTAGAAAGATTTCCAAGCAATAGCCCTCAGAACCTGTGAATATGTTACCTTAAGTGACAAATGGAACTTTGCAGGTATGGTTAAGGGTAAGGACTCTGAGATGGGAAGATTATCCTGGATTATCAGAGTGGGCCCAATGTAATCCTGTGAATCCTTAGAAGTGAAGATCCTTTCCTGGCTGATATATACAATCATGAAAGAAGAATCACAGAGATGCCACAGGACAAGTAGTTGATCTGCCTTTATTAACTTTGAAGATGCAGGAAGAGGACCATGAGCCAAAAAATGCAGCAGCTTCTAGAAACTGGAAATGGCACTTTGCTTAGAGCCAGTGAGAACACAGAGACCAAATTCCCCAACCACGAAGAAATGAATTCTGCCAATAATAGAGAAGAATAAAGAAACAAATCCTCCTCTGGTGCCTGCAGAGGGGACACTGTCTGATGACACCTTGATTTTAGCCTACTGAGACCTATCTCAGACTTCTAGCATGGTGCTAGATAGAAAATAATATTAGAAAGTATTAAAGTAAAATAAAGTAAAATTAGAAGGTATAAAGTATAAAATAGTAAGATAATAAAATTGTTGTTTAAACCATCTCAGTTTATGATAATTTATTACAGGAGCAACAGATAATGAGTATAATCATTATCTTTACAAATAACATTTTTGATCATTTAAAGTGTACCAGATTCATCTATATACATTTAGCATGTACATATATTAATCCAATGATCCATTAAGTGATACATTAATCCTCACAACTATCCTGAGAGGTAGATGTTATATTCCTTATTCATGGGGTGGAAACTGAGGCACAGAGAGCATAGGAAATTTACACAGGGGTCATATAGTAAGCTGCAGAGCTGGAATTCAAATTCAGGCCACGTACCTAGACTCCGGGCTCTGGTTCGTGAGGAACACCAGCCAGAGAAGAATAGTCTACATAATATTGACTCTTCTATTAAAATTAAATTATAAATCTCTATCTTCATATTTAATTTAGACTCAAAAATTTCTATTGCTCTTCAGATGATGCAAATATCGGGACCAAGATGGACATGAATTGTCCTCATTTTATTAGCTTAAATTCAATTTTATACAAACACACAAATTTCTGTTTTTAATTAATTGTAAATGTTGACTTTTAAGAAATATCCTCCATCCTCTTTTGAAACCTTCATCTATCACTGGCAAAATATTGAACATCTTAAGTCTTCTATTTATACAACACTTCTCTACTCTAAACTCAGGCAACTTATTAATTAATTAAATGTGAGCCTATTATGTGCTCAGTATTGTAGGTAACGGAAGCGTAAATGAAGCGTAGGTATAGCCTTGTACCTCATAATCTGTAAGGGTGTAAGAAAATAAAACATTCATATCAAAATCAATTTTTATTAAATCCTCAACTTACTGTAATTTCCTCCCTTCCCCACCAGGAGCAAGATTATTTTAATATTCCATAGTTTAGAATTGAACAACCTAGAAGCTAATCAATTTATTACTATCTGCCTTAGATCTCTTTTCTAAACTTGTGAAGTAAAATTTACATAATCTAGGATTGAAAGTCAGAGTTACGTGGTTGAAAACACACACACGTACTCACACAGAAGCACATAATACAAATAAACATATATACATTCCCTTTATAGGGGAAGACACCTTTTCCTTTTTTCCTTCTAGGTTCTTTGGCAAGTCTAATAATTAAATTGACATAAAACAGATTAATAGAAGAAAAACTAATTTCATATGTTCAGGAACTTATAAAAATATGACACTCAAAGAAGTAACAAAAACAGGCAGCCTTTACACCTTTTATGAAAGGAACCAATACATTTGTGAAAATTGACAAGACAAAAAGTGTTTTGGCTTGGAACAGTAAATTAGTGAAGAAGAAACAAGGTTTATTTGTACAGCTTTCTCAACCCTAAAGTCCCCATCTCTGGCACTCCTACCCTCCTGGTACAGGTTAGATACTTTTCACACGAGAGATTTATTTCCTGCTTTCAGGGGGACAAAGGACAGTCAGAGTGCCTGTCTTGCACTGGCTGTTTTTTAGTAACTTTAATTCAAAATAATCAATATTTAAAGTGTCATATTTTGAGTGGTATATTCTATTTCCCTCCCCCTCCAACCTAACATCATATAATCTAGCCCTCCTACCCTTTCAGTGGCCCCCAGATATATTCAGGAACCTGATTCATATACTTCATGCATATATACAAATATGCAAAGCATGATTCCTTCCAAATACCTAGGATGGAAAGTCCCAAATTTCCTTCAAGGACTGGTCTTCCATAACCAGGGAAATACCCCTTACTAAATCTCTGAATAAACATTGTAATGTCTGAGAAAAACATAAAGAACAAGGGAGGCACAGAAATCCACTAAGTTCTCTTGCTTTGAAAGAGCCACAGCTAATAGCTATTAAGCTAGCAGAATTCCTCAGTTTGTATCTTGTTCAGATTACCCGTCTTGAGCAGCATGGGTCTATTTACACCCTCTAGGCTTTAACCATCTACAATTTTTCTCACCTACAATTTCAATTTATAATTCAGCTAATCAGTCATAGTATCCCTCCATAGAAAGTTCGAGAAGAAATGAATCACGCTGTCTCCCAAGACAGAGCAGTATATGAAAAATGTGTTTTCTGGAGATCTAAAATGGTGGAGTAGAAAGTGGAAGTTACACTAACCACCTCCCAGGACCAATCTGGAATTACAATGAAATTGTAGAGAAATCATCCCAAATAACCAACTGAATACTAGCTGGAGAGAAGCCTTATAACCAAGAACAGACAGAAGAAACAACTTCACCACAACAAGACTGGTAAGGAGTGTGGAGGCAGCATAAGAGGGCAGGCCGGGCTCCCATGGATGGCAGCTGAACCTCCAGAGGGATATTTCAGCAGCCAGGGGGTTCCCCATGAGCATTATGGGGTCAAAACCTCACACTGGGTTTCACAGCCAACAGCACCAGAGTCAGGAAGGAACCTAGATATCCAGTTCTGAAAAGCAGCAGGGTTTCAGTCTGCCAGGGAAAGATGTCTGGAGATGCAGAGGACCTTGTAAAGAGCCAATGCACAAAATTCCACTTGCAACCACTTACCCAGGGCTCTGGCATAGTGGACTGGAAATGCTCGAAGAGAGCCGGGGGTTGGTGGTTCTGGGGAGAGATAAAGGACCACCTGCCTGGATCCCTGTGCTGAGAAATTTTCTATACTGCAGAAGCATTTTTCTCAGGCAGAGCACTCCCCTCCAAGTGGCATCAGGCTAAGGAGAAACAAGAGTCTTGCCCACAGGAATTAATCTGCCCTATGTGGTGCTGCATAAACCATGCTGCTGATTACAGCTTAAGGCTATATCACTGATTTGTTTAAAAACTAAGGTGGAAAATACAAAGCAGCAGCCAAAATGAGAAAATAACAAAAACAGGCCCCAAATGAAAGAATAAGAGAATTCTCCAGAAGAAGAACTAGATGAAATGGAGGCAAGCAATTTATCAGGTAGAGTTTAGAGTAATGATTAGGAGGATACTCAATAGCATGAAAAAAGACACTGAAACCACAAAAAAGGACCAGTCAGAAATAAAGAATGAAGTGTCTGAAATAAGTAATACAATGATGGAATAAACAGTAGGTTAGACGAAGCACAGGATCAAATCAGTGATTTGGATGACAAGGTAGGAAAAGAAACACCCAGGCAGAGCAGCAAAGGAAAAAAGAATGTAAAAAAAAATGAGGAAAGCTTAAGAAACATGTAGGACAACATGAAGTGTGACAACATCCACATTATGAGAACCAAAATGAGAAGAGGACAAGCAAGGGATCAAGCACCTACTTGAAGAAATAATAACCAAGGGTTCTGGCCAAGATGGAGGTGCAGACAGAAATGCAATTCCTTGCACAACCAAAAGAAGGATAACAACCAATTTAAAACCAAAACACAACCAGAACTGCCAGAAAATCAAACTGCATGTCCAACAACCAGGGAGTTAAAGAACATTCATCCAGACTAGTAGGAAATGTGGATATCTTCTGTAAGGGAAAATTATCCATTCTCCCCCATTAATTTATTCTTGTAGTTATTTTTGTAAGTATATTGTATTGATTGACCATGTTATTACAGTTGTCCCATTCTTTCCTCCCCCTTATTCCCCTCCACACTGCACCCTCCTTCCCACCAGCATACCCCTCCTTAGTTCATAACCATGAGTCGTATATAGAAATTCTTTGGCTTCTTCATTGCCTATACTATTCTTACCCCCCGCCCCCATGTATTTTGTACCTACCAATTATGCTTCTTATTCTCTGTACCTTTTTTCCCTTTCTCCCCCTACCCTTCCCTGCTGATAACGCCCCATGTGATCTCCATTTCCATGATTCTATTCCTGTTCTAGCTGTTTGCTTAGTTTGTTTTGTTTTTGGGTTCAATTGTTGATAGTTGTGAGTTCGGGGTCATTTTACTGTTCATAGTTTTGATCATCTTCTTTCTCTTAGATAAATCCTTTAGCATTTCATATAATTAGGGCTTGGTGATGATGAACTCCTTTAATTTGACCTTACCAGGGAAGCACTTTATCTGCCCTTCCATTCTAAATGACAGCTCTGCTGGATAAAGTAATCTTGAATGTAGGCCTTGCTTTTCATGACTTTGAATACTTCTTCCAGCCCCTTCTTGCCTGGAAGGTTTCTTTTGAGAAATCAGCTGATGGCTTACGGGACTCCTTTGTAAGTAACTGTCTCCTTTTCTCTTGCTGCTTTTAAGATTCCCTCCTTATCTTTAATCTTGGGTAATGTAATGATGATGTGCTTTGGTGTGTGCTTCCTTAGTCCAACTTTTTTGGGACTCTCTGAGCTTCCTGGACTTCCTGGAAGTCTATTTCCATTGCCAGATTGGGGAAGTTCTCTATTATTTTTTCAAATAAGTTTTCAGTTTCTTGCTTTTCCTCTTTTCCTTCTGACACCCCTATAATTTGGATGTTGGAATGTTTAAAGTTGTCCCAGAGGTTCCTCGGCCTCTCATTTTTTTGTATTCTTGTTTCTTCATTCTGTTATGGTCAAATGTTTATTTCTTCCTTCTGCTCCAAATCATTGATCTGAGTCCCGATTTCCCTCCCTTCACTGTTGGTTTCCTGTGTATTTTTCTTTACTTCACTTTGTGTAGCCTTCACTTTTTCCTCTACTTTGCAACAATACTCAACCATTTCTTTGAGCATCCAGATTATCAGTGTTTGAATTCTGTATCTGATAGGCTGACTATCTCTTCATTGCTTAGAGAAGAGATAGTTCTATTTTTGGAGTTTTGATCTGTTCTTTCATTTGGGCCATATTTTTTTGTTTCTGGTGTGCCTGTTATGTTGTAAGGGGTGGAGCCTTAGGTATTTCCCAGGGCAGAGCAACTGACATGCTGCTTTGTGGTACTGTATGTGGGAGAGGGATCCAAGAGGGAACAATGCCATTTAGTCTGACCTTGGTGGCTTTCAGTCACTTCCCCCATGACCCACAAGTAAATTGGGCCCTTTTGGTGCTGGTTCCTGGGTGAGTGGGTTTTGTGTACATTCTAGAACCCTGCAGGTTTCTCCAACAATCTCTCCCATGAGGCTGGGAGTTCCCCCTGATGCTGCAACCCCCACAGATTTTTACAGCCAGAGGTGTTTAGGCTTTCTTTTCCCACTCTGGAACCCTGCATTGCGTGGTTGTGTCGCTCCCCTGTTGTTCCTCCTGGTTTATCCGCACACAAATGTGGGACCACCAGCTGCTGTCCCGCCCACCCCGTCCTCCAGCCACCACCTTGCTGCATCCCCTCCACCCTGGCTTCCCATCTCTGTCTCTGCCCCTCCTACCAGTCTGGATGAATGTTTCTTATTTAACCTCTTGGTTGTTGGACTCCCAAACAGTTTGATTTTCTGTAACTTCTGGTTGTTTTTTGTTTTTAAATATGTCATTGTCCTTCTTTTGGTTGTGTGAGAAAGCGAAGTTTATCTACCTACACCTCCATCTTGGCCAGAAGTCCTTTC
Source organism: Mormoops blainvillei (assembly GCA_004026545.1). Lineage (NCBI taxonomy): Eukaryota > Metazoa > Chordata > Mammalia > Chiroptera > Mormoopidae > Mormoops > Mormoops blainvillei. The sequence continues at coordinate 72,297 of PVJD01003442.1, read as the reverse complement.
TTATAGGTATTTTTATATCAGTTTGGACTCAGATATTTATGCTGTTCTTTAGATTATAATCTGGCGTGATTATTTATTCTGTTGCACATATTATTCCAATGTTGTTCATTAGGTACTGCTTTTCTGGTCTTTCATCATATCTACATCCTTTTTATGTTGTTTTTCAAGTATTTCGTCACTATCTGGCACTACAAGATTCTCCAGAATTTTTTAAATTGCTGAGATATGGTTCATTTTTATGTGTATTACAACACAGATTAATTTATTCATTAACCAATTGAGTAATATCTAAGTTATCTTTTATTTGATATTATGAATAAAACTGGTATAAGCATTCACACCCAGGTTTTGTGAAAACATAAATTTTCATTACTTTTGTATAGGAGTGAAGTTTCAGGGTTATATGGTAGTTGCATGTTTAACTTTATAAGAAACTCTCAAGTTGTTTTCCAAAGTGGTTATATCATTTTGCATTTCCACCAGCAAAGTATAAGAACTTAAGAAGCTTCACATATCTGCTAGCACTTGGAATTGTCAAATATTTTCCTTTGTTTTTGTTTATAATTAGTCATTCTCAAAGGTGTGTCATGGAACCTCACTGGTTTTAACTTATTTTCCTAATGACTAATAATGTTGAGAATTTTTTACATAATTACTTGCCATCCACATATCTTGTTTAGTGAAATGTCCATTTTTGTCCATTTATAATTTTTTTTATTATGGAGAATAATCTTTATATATTTTGCCTAAAAGCTATTTGATAAAAATATGATTTGCAAATATATGTGACATGTCTTTTGTATTGTCTTAATGACTTACAAAGCAAAAGTTTTAAATTTCTGTGAAGTCCAATTTATTAGTTTTATTTTATATATTATGCTTTTAGTATTATACATAAAAATACTTTCTCTAATCCAAGGACATACACATTTTCTACTGTTTTTTTCTATAAATTTTATGGTTTAATGTTTTACATTTAATTCTGTGTTCCATTATGAATTTATTTATGCATATAATATGATGTATAGGCTAAGGTTCATATTTTCACAAATAGAAGTTCAATGGTCTGAGCACTATTTTTAACAATCTCTTCTCTGTTTAATATGTTTGACAACTTCATGAAAAATCAATTGACAATGTTTTGGGGGAGTACATTTCTATACTCTACATTCTCTTTTCTTCATTTATTTATCTGTCCTTACACCAGAATCATACATTCTTTTTTTGTTTTTAACCGTTTTTTATCTTTCAATTAGAGTTGACATACAATGTTATATTAGTTTTAGATGTACACTCCATCAATTAGACATTATATAACTTACTAAATTATCATCCTGATAAATTTCATACCCATTTGACACCATACATAGTTATTGGAATATTATTGACTATTTTCTCAATGTTGTATTTAACATCCAAAAACTATTCAAAAACTACCAATCTGTACTTCTCAGTCCCTTTACTTTTTATAGCCATTTCCCACCCCTTCCCCTCTGTGTCAAATGCTGTTTCTGTATCTATTAAACTGATCATTTGATTTTTATCATTCCTTTTGTTTATGTGGTATTTCATGTTGATTGACTTGCAGATATTGAGCCAAGCTTACATCCCTGCAATAAATCCCATTTGATCACGGTGTATGATGTTTTTAATGTATTGCTGAACTCAATTTGCTGATATTTTTTCAGGTATATTGACCTGTAAATTTTTTTTTTATCTTGATACAAGGGTATTCTAGCCTTACAAAATGAGTCTGCAAGCTTTCTTTTCTTTTCTTTTCTTTTTGGAACATTTTAAGAAGTATAAGTACTAATTCTTTAAGTATTTGGTAAATTAACCTATGAAGCCATCTGGTTCAAGATTTTTGTTTGTTGGAAAAAAAATTTTTTTTGATTGCTTATTCCATTTTGTTACCTGTAATAAATTTGATCAGATTTTATGTTTATTCTTGACTCGATCTTTGAAGATTATACATTTCTAGGAATTTATCTATTTCTTCTAGGTTATTTAATTCATTGTGTAACCTTGTTCATAGTATTTGCTTATAATCACTTATATTTCCATGGTGTTGGTTGTCACTTTTTCTCTTTCATTTCTAATTTTTTTTAAACTTCAGCTTCCTTTCTTTTTTTCTTGATGAATCTAATGCTTTATCAGTTTTGTTTATCCTCTCTCTATAAAATCAATAAAAGTTTTAAAAAAGAGTTATATCATCTTGTTGGATTGATCTTTCTTAAACATTATGTAATGTTCTTATTTGTCTCATGTTACATTCTTTGTTTTAATATCTATTTTGTCTGATTTAAGTACAGTTACCCCATCATTTTTTTCCATTTTCATAAAATATGTTTTTATACCCCTTCACTTTCAGTCAGTTTATTTTGATCTGAAGTGAGTCTCTTGTAGAAGGTATTATTTATGGATCTTGTTTTTTTTTTAATCTATTCTTTCACCTATGTTTTTTTAATGGAGCATTAAGTCTATTTATATTTAAAGTAATCATTGATAAGTATGCAATTACTGCCATTTTATGGTTTTCTGAATATATTTGTAGTTCTTCTCTGTTCTCTTCTTCTCTTGTTCTCTCATCTTGTACATTAATGACTTTCTGTAGTGGTTTGTTTGGATTCCTTTTGTATCCATTATAATTTTTTGGTTTGTAGTTACCATCAGATTCATATATAACAAGCTATGTTTATAGAAGTCTATTTTAAGTTGGTGGTCACTTAAATTCCAAAACTTCTAAAAACACTACATTTTTACTTATCTCACCACTTTGTTTTTGATATCATATTTTATATCTTTTATGCAAATGTATCCCTTAATTTATTACTGTATTTACACACGATCTTACTACTTTTGTTTTTTAAACTTTATACTTGTTTTATAATTTTTATCCACTACATTTACTAAATGCTTGCCTTCTGAGGTTGATTTTTTTCTTTCAAATACTTTATTTTTACATTTAGTCTTTTCTTTTCTGCTTAAAGAAGTTTCTTTAAAACTCCCTGTAGTCCTAATTGGCAAGGATATGGAGAAAAGGGAACCCTAGTGCACTGTTGGTGGGAATACAGACTGGTGCAGCCACTGTGGAAAATAGTATTGAATTTCCTCAAAAATAAAAACAGAACTGCAGTGGAATTGTTATAAATATATACTAAGAATCCAGAAACACCAATTCAAAAAAATTTATGCACCTCTATGTTCACAGAAGTGCTATTTACAATAGCCAAGGTTTGGAAACAGCCTAAATGCCCATCAGTAGATGAGTGGATGAAAAAACTGATACATTTACACAATTGGATACTATGCAGCAATAAAAAGAAGGAATTCTTACCTTTGTGACAGCACGGATCAAACAGATGACTATTATGCTAAGTGGAATAAATCAGTCAGTGAAAGACAAATATCACATGACTTCACTTATAAGAGGAATCTAATGAACAAAATAAAACTAACAAGCAAAATAGAACCAGAGGCATAGAAATATGGAATAGACCGATGGCTGTAAGAGGGGAGGGAGGAGGTGGGCACTGATTGGAAGAAGGTGAAGGAATTAGTCAAAGAACATATTTGAGTGACTCATGGACATGGACATTGGTGTGGGGATTGACTATGGGAGTGCGAGGTGGTCTGGGCGGAGGGGGACAAAAGGGGGAAAATTGGGACAACTGTAATATCCTAAACAATAAAATATTTTTAAAATAATAACATTTTACAGGGGAAAATAATTTTTAAAAAATCTTATCCTCAAGCGCAGATTAAAGGAAAGAGTCTATTTGAAGTTAATAATGAATTTATAGCATAAGTAATACAGATTAAGTAATTAAATGCTCGTGACAGATAACTAACTGCACATACAGACCATGGTTGAAACCCCAAGGAGAGATGTCATGATTTGGGGAATATGTCACACTCGATGTGAGTTAGAAAAATTTCAACAAAGGGAAATGTCTCTCCTTTTATAGGAACACCTTCTCTCTAAGTCTTCAGGATTCCATTAGAAGAGACTGACCCAACCATCGTCTTTAGCCAGATTGAAGAAGCAAGGGAAGAACAAAATGTAGCTGTATCAGGAGACATGTGAGCTTTGTTATTACCAGAAATAAAGGCATGATATGGAAAACTGTACTTTGTAAATTAAGTCTTGAAAAATACACATCCAGCCCTGGCTGTTGTGGCTCAGTGGATTGAGCTCAGGCCTGCAAATCAAAAGGTCACTGTTTCGATTCCAACCCAGGGCCTGGGTTGTCGGCCAGGTCCTCAGTTGGGGGCATGCAAGAGGCAGCTGATCGATGTTTCTGTCACACATCGATGTTTCTCTCTCTCTCTTTCTCCATCCCTTCCCTTCTCTCTAAAAAATAAACAAAATCTTTAAAAAAATATGCATCCTGTAAAATACAAATTCCAATAAGAAAATCATTCTCTGTATAGCTTAAAAAACATGCTCAGGTTTTTTTCTGATTTCAAACAGTCCTACCTAGAATTGAAAAGATGAATTAAGTTAAAGGACAAGGCAAAACTAACAACATAAAGCATTACATAATTGTAAAGTGGAATCACTTTTATTTTCTATTTCTTTTATTATAAGACAAAGGGAAAATTATTACTTTGTCTCTAATCTTTGACAATGGTGAAGGAACTTCGTAAATTGTAGTATATATTGATCATGACTAAAAACAAAAAATACTTTGTTATTTATTAATTAAAGTGATTAATTCTATATCATATAAGATTGTTGGAATATATGGTAAAGAATAAAAAACTTACTTGTATAGTCTATTAGAAATAATAAATGTAATTAGCCCAAACTCAATAACACAGACTCATCGTATTTAAATGACTCTACCAAGCCCTTCAGTATTTACTGTATTTCACTAAAATAACATGAAAAGATTTTTCAAAAACTATGACCCAACAGAACAGAGGCTTGCCTTTTGCCTTTAAAGAGGTGTAATCTTGAGTCCTTTTTTTTTGGTAGAAAAAACATATAATTAACCATTTTTATACTTGACATTATTATCTGGTGGCAAATGCAAATTCTCAACACAAATGAAAAGACTTTGAAGGATATTTTGGAATTAATATATCACTTACTATTATAGGGTGAATAATGGCCCCCACCAAAAAAAAAAAAAAAGTCCACGTCCTAATCATGAGAATCTGTGAAAATGTTCTCCTAAATGACAAAAGGAACTTTACAGCTGTGATTAAGAATCTTGAGATGCGGAGAGTAGCCAGGATTTTTCAGGTGGACCTAATGGTGTAATCATATGGGTCTTTATAAGATGCAGGCAAGAGGGTCAAAAGCAGAGAAGATCAAATGACAAGGGAAGCATTGTGAAAGAAAGAGAGAAAATTGAAAACACTGTGTTGCTGGCATTGAAGATGCAGGAAGGTGCCATGAGGCAAGGAATGGAGGTGGTCTCTAGAAAAGAGAAAAACAAGGCAACAGGTTCTCTCCAAAGCCTCCAAGAAAAACTAGCTCCCGTAACACCGTGTCTTTAGACCAGTTAGACTGATTCTGGACTTCTGACCTTTTAAGTATAAGAGAATAAATCTGTATTATCTTAAGCCACTAAGTTTGTTGTAATTTCTTACAGCAATAATAAAATACTAACACAACACTTTTGGATTTTCTATGCCATCCCATACCCAGGTCTGTGAAAACAATACTTATGATTTACTTTGAGAAAAACATACTCCCCACTCAGGAAGGGTAGAGATGAGCTAGTGCACAATGGTGAAACCAGTTCACCTGTGACAGCCTCATGGTGGTGTGGGGTATAAAAAGAACGAGAATGTGGAAGCCATGTTTATAATTCACATAATTGTGTATTAGAGAAAATAGCCTTTACAAAACCCCTGGCCGTGTTACCTTAGAAAGTCATCTGAGTACATGTTTGCAGCCTCTAGTTTTCCTCAATTAAGTTCCCTTAAAATAAGGCACATGCCTTTGCTTCTTGAAATTGCACAGACAAAATCTCTGCTTCCAAAACCTGCCAAGCTTGTTGCCCCTTAACTTGACCATAAATGCCTCCATGAGTATAGATCTGTAGATCACTGGAACTAATTTTAAGATTAAAGAACAAACAAACTGTTTTTAGGTCCTGACTTTGCTGCTACACTTGGCTGTTCTCTTAATCCCTCTGAGCTTTGGTTTCAATCATCTCTAGAGCAAGATTGGTGATGCCTGCTTCGGAAGGATAGGTAAATTAAATTAGATGACAGGTGACTGAATAACATGTAATCAATATACTTATCATAAATAATGCTGTTTAAATAATGTTACACATTCACCCAGCTTTATGTTTCATGCAATTACATTACAGGTCATTCCATCATCATAGCCCCTTTCAGGTATTGATAAGTGGATTTGACTGCTTTCCCCACTTAGCAGTTAAAACAACTGAGATTCAAGAAAATGTTTTGTCCAAAAGTTAATAAATGGTAACATAAGGGCTTGACTCAAGGTCTTCTGCCTCCAAATCTCATGATCTCTCCCCCTCAGGGCTGGGACAGAAGCTTCTCCAAAGAGAAAGAAGAAAATCTTCCTAAACTATTTAAATGTTCTGTGATGATAAAACAATGTTTATAAATTGGGACTACAATACTGAATCTCTGAACACCACTGTACTGAACAAGGGTGTGTGTGTGTGTGTGTGTAGGATATGGGGAATCACATATAACACAAGACCTGTGATTAGAAATACCTAGTATTAAACCTAGTGCAATAGGGTCTTTATGAAAAAAATAAGCTTATCAAATGAAATAAATAAAGATGTGCCAGAAAATTTATCTGCCACATTGAAACCCCTGCCCTGGAAAGCAGTTCACTTTTCTATTTTCACATTATTATTCTTGCTTCTGCAATATTTTTGGTATCTCTAGGTTTTCATTTGAAATGGATTTTTAATTTGGTTTAATGAGGTACTGAACACCTAATTAATACTTAAAACACTTCAGTTTGGATCAGAATGAAGATGCTTACTAATAATATTTAATGATTATTTATGGCAATATTTCAAAAATGAGTTTCCTAATGAGTTTACATAAATATTTGAAACAGCTTCATTATCTTTACAACTTTGAGTGGAGGTTGACGAAGTAATATTATTTCTCAGCAGGCATTTGTATCTAATAATGTGGGCGGTAACTAGAATCCATTTTTAAAAATAGGGTTTTATACTCTTTCTAATGCAAGTCCTATGTTTTTATTTATTTTGATTTATTTGCTAATTCTTCAGAGATTTGCCACTTAATCAGAAAGTGAATTTTGCCACTGCATCCTTCTCTTTGCTACTCTCTTCTCTTTCTACGTATACAGAAGGTATTTGGTTGAGATGTACATTTTCAAAAGCACTTATTAATAAAGAAACTGGCTGCTTCAGAGCCTATTTAATTCCTAACAATGCCATCATTATTATTACTAATAGCAGTCATAACTATTTTTAATTGTCTATTATTCCAAAGTATTCCAAGTTCTGGAAATAAGATAAAAATGAGGTACTGGTGTTATTTATGCTCTCCCGACAAGTATATAGACTTCACGAGAGTAAGGACCATGGTTTATCCATTTACCTTTCTGTTTTCAGAGCCTCCTGTCAGGCACAGAATGTGCACTTTAGATTTTTTTTTTTTTTTTTTTTTTTTTTTAAGGAACAGGTCTACAGAATTAAAATGATGATAGGAATGATCCTCCCTGGCTAGTAGTCTACCAGACCCCATCGATAACGGTTGTAACAGTGTTCGTGGCCAGAATCCATTAAGCTTGACCAGCGCCATGACTTTAAGCTATTAAATACCGTGAATATCACGTATTTACATAAAAATATACTATAAAGATTCAGTGATGTAATACATGTAAAATACAAAAGTTTGAATAAATATTAATAATGATGGTGTTAATTATGGGGATGATGGCCTGAGAATCATGAATATAAATGGAACAATTAGTAATCAAGTAGCATATTAATAACCACATAAATCAAACGGTAAGTTTTTAGAAGTTTAGAAAAAAGCAAAATTGGTGGGTCTAAATAGCAATATTTATAAAATATATAACATTTGAAGATGGCTTTCAAGCACTAGTATGACATAGTGAAGACAAAATCATTGACTTTTAAAGATCCAGTTACGTAAACCTATAAATTGTATTAAATGTTGGAACACTTAAGTAAAATGTGTTTGCTTCCTGAAAGACAATACAGATTGGGAGTATTCAGGAATGTAATAATGTATGAATTATTTCAAAGGCATGTAAAATTACTATGTTTGATTGGTTTATTCCACCCCATAGGTTTACATATATATTTTCTGCTATATTAATATCCTATAGAAATGGAAAAAATAAAGATTAAAAATGAGTACAAATGTTGCCAACATTTATCAAAGATGCTTATTAAATGTAAAGAAATTAAAAACTAATCTTTACTACATTAAGCATTCAAAATTAAAATCTAATTTGAAGAAAACACATAAATATTATTACTGTAAAACAGAGGCTATGCAATGAAAAGGACAAATACTGACACGATGTTAAATGCATAAAACAACACGTATGGTTGGAATTATAACACATATAGATGTTATATATATGATAATAATACCATAAAAGATGGAGGTGAATTGGAACTAATTTGGAACTAAGTTTCTACATTTTACCCAAATCAGTTTGGATAGTGCTAAATTAAAATGCGTATTGTAATCCCTACAGCAACAATTAAGAAAATCATAAAAATACAGTAAAACTTTATGAGACATTAAAATATACCATAAACAAGGTACTAAGGGAAATCAAAGATAAAAATACATGAGATATATGGAAAATAAATAGCAAAATAATAAGTATAAATCTAACCACAGCAAAAATTACAACAAAAATAAATGCACTAAATCCAACCTGAAGAAAGATTATCAGGCAAAATATTTTTTAATAAATCCAACATGTGATCTCCACAAGACACAATTTAAGTTCAACTACATAAAAGTGTTGAAAGTTAATAATGATAGAAAATATATAGCATGCAAATGATAATCATAAGTGAACAGAAGTAGCTACATTTTTAATACAAAAAAATAGACTTTAAGACAAGAGTAGACTCAAAGAATACTGCTTAGTGATAAATGAGTCAATTTGTCAGTAATATAGTAATTATAAACAAATATGCACCTAACAGCAGAGCCCCAAAATACATGAGACAAAAATCAATAAAACCGAAAAGAGAAATACAAAATTCCACAATAATAATTGAAGATGTCAATGGCTTACTCTCAATAACTGACAGAAAGACTAAATATAAAATCCTCAAGTATTTAGAAGACTGAACAACATTCTCAAGTAAGTTTCACTGAATATAATAGGGTTAATGTCATATAAAGTATGTTTTCTGAACATAGTGAAATTATATTAGAAATTAATAGCAGGAATGAATTTTATATATCCCTGACAATATGTAAATTAAATAACACACTAATCCATTAATCAATCAAAAAAGAAATTAGAGTGAACTTAAAAAATATTTTGAACTGAATTAAACAAAACCAAAAGATATTATGATATGTGCACTGTAGCTAATGCATTTCTTTGTGAAACATTTGTAGATTTAAATATCTCTGTGAGAAAATAAGGAATACCTCTAGTTAACAATGTGCTTTTTAAGAAACTATAAAAGAGCCCTGGCTGGTGTGGCTCAGTGTATTGAGCACTAGTCTGCGAACCAAAGGGTTGCCGGTTGGATTATCCAGTCAGGGCACATGCCTGGGTTGCTGACCAGGTCCCCAGTAGAGGGTGCTTGAGAGGCAACCACACATTGATGTTTCCTTCTCCCTCCCTTCCCTTCCCTATAGTCTAAAAAAAAAAGAAAGAAAGAAACTATAAAAGAGAAGCAAGCCATACCCAAAGCAAGAAGGAAAGAGATAGTGAAAATGTGAACTGAAATCAATGCAACAGAAAATAGAAAACTAATAAAAAAAAATTACGAACCTTAAAGATAGTGCTTTAGCAGATCAACAACACTGATAAGCTTTAGTGAAGCAGAGAATAAGAAGACACACTAAAATTAGGGATGAAAGGACACATGACTATCAAACCTACCAAAAATTAAAGGATTATAAACAAATACTATGAACAAATTTATCCCAACAAAATTAGAAAATTTAGACAAAACACACAAAGTATTAAAAATATGCAAACCAACACTGACTTGAAAGGAGGTATTATAAAATATATGAGTAGTCCTAAAGCAAGTAAAGAAATTGAAATCATTTTTTAAAATAATATATTCCCATAAAGAAAACCCAGGGACCACATGACTTCACTGATCTTTTCTATCAAATATTAAAAACAAAACTAAAACATTATCAATTTTCCATAAGCTCTACAAAAATTGAGAAGGAAATCTTTCCAATTCAGTCTTTGAGGCCAGTATTACTTGATACTGAAGTCGAACTTAGATATTACAAGGGAAGAAAATAAAAGAGATCAGTATGCTTCGTAAGCATATACACAAATGTCCTTACTAAAATATAAGCATTTAAATTCAGTAATATATAAAGAAGATTATATCTCATGACTCAGCTCAGTTTATCCAAGAAATGCAAGATTGGTGTGATATTTTAAAAAATCAATTAATATTATACAACATATTAATAGAAAAAAAGACAGAATTCAAGTAACAACGATAATAGTCACAAAGCATTTTACAAAATCCAGGACTCATTAATAAAAAATAAAAACATTTAAACACTAGGAATACAAGGATATTTCCTTAACCTTGCTGTTTTTATAAAAAATTTTTATAAACACAGCTATATAGGAACTAAAATTTAATATACATAATACATTAAGTAGCAATTTTCAACAGGTATGCCTCAAGAATTTTTAAAATATGCAATACCTGGCTATTTAGTCAGGGGCATTGACCTCTTTTACCTTAGTTTGTCAAATTAAAAAAAAAAAAAGACAACAGCTAACACAGCAATAGCCATCTAGTGTGAATGAGTTGAAATTATACGTTGTTATATTGGCAAAAAGGTGTTTTTTTGTTATATTGGTAAAAAGGTATTTTTTGGTGTGTTGCTGAACTTTAGTAATTAGCTTATATTTTCCATGAGATGAAAAAGGCTGAAAATTGCTGCACTGAAATAATCAAAGGAATTAAGGAATTATTTGAAGAATAATTAAGAAATTGGGGGTTTCTGGTCAAGATGAAGGCATAGGAAGACATGCTTCACCTCCTCATACAATCACAGAGCAAATTACAACTAAACCTTAAAACAAGTAACACCCAGAACAGTAAGAAACTCAAACTGTATGGAAGTCTGACAACCAACAATTTAAAGAAGCCACATTCGACCAGATGGGTAGGAAGCAGAGACACTGAGACAGCAACAAGAGGAGAGGCACAGAGGCATGGCGTGGTGCAGAGGGGCAGCAGCAGCAGCAGAATGGGCTGTCCCACACTCACATGTGGTGGATAAAAATCAGCAAGGATACCCTGGGAGGGAGTGAACCCAGACCCAGGCCAGACCACACATCCTGGAGTTCCAGCGGCAGGAAGATAAATCCCTAATAACTTCTGGCTGTAAAAACCAGTGGGGGTTGGGGCTGCAGAAGAAACTGCCAGATTTTCAGGAGACTCTACTTCAAGGGCCTGCACAATCTTACAACATATGCAAACCCACCCACTCTGGGATTTGGCATCAGGGTAATAGCTGAAAGGGCACCAGTCACATACAGGGAGTAGGTGAAGTGACTGGAATTGTGGCGAGTGTCAGGCAAACCTCTAGAAGCCAGGCAATGGTACTGTTGCCTCTCCAAACCCTCCCCTCACACAGAGCCACAAAGGAGTGAAGCTGGTTGCCACACCCTGGTGATCACTTAAGGCTCCACCCCACACAACTGACTTCCTAAGATAGGGAGTCAAAGCTGCTCTACCTAATACACAGAAACAAACACAGAAAAGCTACAAAATTGAGGAAACAAAGAAAAATGGCCCAAATGAGAGAAGAGAAAAAAAAACCCAGAGAAAGAACTAAACAAAACAGAGATGATCAACCCACCAGGTGCAGAGCTCAAAACACTGGTGATCAGAGTGCTCAAAGAACTCATTGAATACACCAACAACATAAAGGAAGAAATGTAGTTTACGCTAAGTGAAATTAAGAAAAATACACAGTGAACCAACAGTGGGAGGGAGGAACCTGGGGTTCAATTAAACAATTTGGAACATAGGGAAGAAATAAGCATTCAACCAGAACAGCAAGAAGAAACAATAATTCAAAAAAACGAGAACAGTATCAGAAGCCCCTATGACATCTCCAAATGTCCCAATATCCAAATAATAGGGATGCTAGAAGAAAAAGAGGAAGAGCAAGAAATTGAGAATTTATTTGAAAAAATAGTGAAAGAAGCTGTCCCTGATTTGGTGAAGGAAATAGACATAAGAATACAGGAAACAGAGAGTCCCAAAAAAGTAGGACCCAAAGAGGACCATGCCAAGACACATCATAATTAAAATGCCAAAATTTAAAGATAAAGAGAGAATCTTAAAAGCAGCAAGAGAAATACAGAGAGTTACCTACAAAGGAATTCCCATAAGGCTATCAGCTGATTTCTCAAAAGAAAGGCAAGAAGGGACGGGCAAGAAGTATTCAAAGTGATGAAAAGCAAGTGATAGAGTGATACAAACTAGATCATTCTATCCAGCAAAGCTATCATTTAGAATGGAAGGGCAGATAAAGTGCTTCTCAGACAAGGTAAAGCTTAAGGAGTTCATCATCACCAAGCCCTTATTATGTAAATGTTAAAGGGGCTTACTTAAGAAAAAGATTAAAGCAATGAACATTAAAATGGCAACAAATTCACAACTATCAACATCTGAATCTAAAAAAGCAAACTAAGCAAACAACCAGAAAGGAAAAGAATCACAGATATGCAGATCATTTGGAGGGTTATCAGCTGGGAGGGGGAAGAGAATGAATAGGGGGAAAAGTACAGGGATTAAGAAGCATAAATGGTAGGTACAAAATAGACGGGGGCATGTCAAGAATAGGATAGGAAATGGAGAAGCTAAGGAACTTACATGTATGACCCATGGACATGAACAAAAGCGGGAGATTGTTGGAGGGAAAGGGGTATCAGGTGGGGGGGGCAAGGGGGAAAATTGGGAAAACTGTAATAGCATAATAAATAAAATATATTTTTATAAAACTAAGAAATTGCATTTGTCAAATATCTGTATATTTATATATGAAAATACAGGCATACCTCCTTTCATCGCACCTTGCTTTTTTTGTGTTTACAGATGTTGTGTTCTTTACAAACTGAAGTCAAGACCCTCCACGAGCAAAGAGATTGTGAACTTTCTTTATTTCAGTGTTCTTAAATTCAACCCACAATATCTCCAAGTTATGCCTATATAAATATAAATATATATAATATATATACAGCTAAAAAATTACAAATCATCTTGATAATTGTTACTAACAGTGATTTCTCCAACATCGAAAGTACTAGGAAAAAAAAGAAAAAACTGATTTAAACTGAGTCATCTATCTATAACCCAGAACTAAAGTTTAAAAGAATTTATTTTTGAATGGTTACAACAATCTCATCTTTAAATAAGCATCTATGATACAGAAGTAATAATTGTTTTTCATGTTCTCAATCACATTTGTAACTTGAAAAATTACAATAAAGTACTAAAACTAAGTAAAAGTAAACATGTATCACTGAAATTTACTAAACAGTAAATTGCTAAACATAGTAAAGATATTTGAAGACATACAAGTTTTAAAGGTATTTATTATCATTTCTGTTCTATATTGCCACATGCTCACAGCAGTAATTCATGAATCACATTTTTGCATATTTGAAAGCTATGGAATAAATTTAATTTTGTCAATATTATATGACAAAGCTATAATATTTCAAAATTAAAATTTATTTTAAAACTTTTTAATCAAAATATAACAAAGAATATTAAACCTAGTGATCTTTTTTTAAAGAACACATCATTAAAAATGTCATAAATCTTGTTGTTTTAATGAAAGTAAGATAGGTAATTGTGTTATGCAAATTATTTAATCCAAATGACTTAAAGTGCTCATTTACTATGATCAAAATGTGAACTTTCTGTTATTTAATATAAAAAATTAGCGGTAAAAAAGTTGTGTACTATTATTACTATTATAAAAGTCATCTAATTTAAATTTTTGGTTATCATGAGATACGGTGCATATTTTTGTATTTTTGCACAAAGGCAACATATGGACTGACTAACTACATTCGTGTTCACAGTAATATGCTACAAAGACTTTAATGTTTTGTTCAAAATGTTAATAACCACATTTACAGGTGAAAGGAGCTGGTAGAGGCAAGCAAATATGTTCAGTTCAGAAAGACTTTGACAGTTTGGAACCAAATACAACATGATTTAAACTGGGATTCACATAAAGTCCTACTATTCTTGAGTCCAAAAGTCCAGCTATCAAGCATAAGATGGATGTGAGATGACATAACTGCAGCCCATGTCAAAAGGTGGTTTTTGTTTGAGAGCTTAATATAGGGGTGGGGACTCTTTAAATATGTGATTTTCCATAATTTAGAAGAGAGATTAGATTCCTCTTTATAGCTACCAAGAGAGCCAGGGCCAGAGGACTAAGGTAAAAGGAAAGAGAATTTCAATTCAACATGCTTTAAATGACTAGCATTCCCTGACACAACAGATGATATAAAATATGACCGGAGATATTTCTAAAGTAAAGAAACTGAAATCAAGTTCCTGATCAGACAGGTCATAATAATGCCATTTCAATCTTACACAATGGCTGGTTCATTCTTTAATTAAAGGTGTTCTGTTTATATATGTAATTAATGTGGAAGTATCCTTTTCAAAAATTTCTTCCTTTTCCTCAAGTTATGTCTCCATCTTTATACTAAGGAGGAGAAACTGGGAGATCAACCCCAAATCCATCAGTTAGGTAGTTGCTCTCTCCACCTGCCACAATGAGAACGAGTGAGGCAACGACCTATCCATGACCAGAGAAAAAAGGGCCTCTCTGTATTCCTTGTATTTCCCTCAAGCATTAATAGTACAGAAGATGCCGATGAAGATGTAATTTATACATGTGTGTGGACACATATATATATGCAATTGTTTCTCCTTTTTCATAGATTCTGTATTTATGAATGCATCTGTACTTAAAATTTATTTGTAACCCCAAAGTCAATACTCAGTACATTGTCGTGGTCATTTGCAGACATGTTCAGAGTGGTGAAAATTTTGTCATCTGATGTGTACATTCTGAGCTGAAGTCAAACAAAGTGATGATCTGCTTTCTTGTTTCAATTTTCATACTATAAACAAATATCTTTTATGGTTTTCACATATTCATGCTTTTTGATAGTGATTTCATGATTAAGACAGCCCCCAAGAATAGTCCTGAAGTGTTTTTCATTGCTCCTAAAGGCAAGAAAACTGATATGCCTTATAAAGAAAAGTCTGTTAGCTTCATTCAGTCAGGAATTATAGTGCTATTTACTGTGACTTCAATGTTAATGAGTCAAAAATAGGTATTATAGCCCCAGCTGGTATGGCTCATTGGGTTGACCTCCAGCGTGTGAACTGAAAGTTCGCCAGGTTTGATTTCTGGTCAGGGCACACGCCTCGGTTTCGGGCAAGGTTCCCAGTTGGGGGTGTGCCAGAGAACTGATCTATGTTTCTTTAGCACACTGATATTCCTCTCCCTCTCATTCTTCCTCCCTTCCACTCTCTCTAAAAAAAAAATTAAAATCTTCATATATATGCGTGTGCATGCATGTGTATAGAATGTGTTCATTATCAGAAATACATACAAAAAAACCTAAGTTGTGTACTTATCAGTTAATGAAATATTGTAACCAAAGGCTCACAGGAACCCAATCCTTTATTTCCCCTAGGATTATGGATTACTATTAATATTCACTAATTCAGTGTTCATAGCAACTTTACAGAATATAGTGTTTGTGTGTGTGTGTACCTAAAGAAAGAGAACGAAAGATTGAGTGATACTTCCACAGCAAGCTGGAGGTGACAGGAGAGGAAGGTGATGTCATAACATGCACTGAAACAAATTATTAATTGGATGTCTCGTTATTTTACCTTCTCTAAACATGTTATATAATCAATCATGTAGCAAGAGCTCAAATTAATATTAGCCTTTATATGATATTGACAAATATATGTACTACAAAGTGAAATAGTTAAGATAAAGTTATTTAAACTTTGTAAAAATTCCCTAGAATATAAAATATTATCAGAATGATTTAGTGTATAGCTAAAGGGAGCCTTCCTTTTAACCTGCATTTAGGACCACAGGGAAGAGCTGTGGTTAAGTAATGGCATCTGCCAGAAGCATGTCTATAGGGAGCAGTATGCTGATTTAAAACCTGCTGTGAGGTTGTTTACAGACTTATGTTGTAGGTGTATAGTTTATATTTCTAGGACCTACCCTTGATCACATGTGGAGAGAATTGTAAGTCATTTAGCTCAAAACGTACTACACATTAATTTTAATCAAAAAGTTTGCAGCTGCTACATAGGGTTGGCTTCAAGCTTAACTATGTTAACAACATGGGATTAAAAAGAAGCCAGAACCAACCTGGGAAACCAGCAAAATCCCCAAAAGGCAAACTCAGTAAGAATACAAGCTCAAGAAGGATTTACAAATTAGCATATGAATTAAGAAAGTGGGAGTCTGTGTTTATGAGGTGAAACCCCCAGCCAGCTGGCTGAGATATGGACTAATTTCACTAAAAAGTAGTAATGGTAAAAAGTGAAATGAGAACCAAGGGCTGCCCTGGCTGGTGTAGCTCAGTGGATTAAGCATCGGCCTGTGAACAAAAGGGTTGCCGGTTCGATTCCCCAGTCAGGGCACATGCCTGGGTTGCGGGCCAGGTCCCCAGTAGGGCGTGCGGGAGAAGCAATCACACATTGATGTTTCTCTCCCTCTCTTTCACCCTCCCTTCCCCTCTGTCTAAAAAAAAAAACAAACAAACAAAAAAAAACAGGGCCCAGGCTCCATCCTGAGCTTCTTAGAATAATAGTCTAGCAAGGGGACTTCAGGGAAGGGAAAGGGTGGAAATTTTACTAAAGCTTTACCTTCAAGCCCCCTAATTTGCATAATTTTTCATTTAAGCTTCAGGGAAAGCCCTAGCAAGGTGTTCACATTGTCATGTAGTTTTCTAAAACCTGCTAAAGATATTTTTGAAGATAGAAACACTATTTGAAATATCTCTCCCCTCCATTATACCTTTCCTTATATCCAGTGTTTTTAGAGTGGTTGTTACGTACATATTTAATTAGAATTTAGTGAAACGATACGTGGTTTTCAGTCACTTCCATGTTGTGGTTGGTAGCCAGATGTTGGCACGGCTTCCTGGAGTTCTCTCACCACCTGTAGACCGATTCACATGGAGGTCTAATGAAAAAGGCAAAGTTCCAGAGGCTATCTCTGCATACAGGTTTTCCAAACTTGACAATAATCTTAAAAGTTTACATAATGTTACCAATAATGAGCTGCAAAAAGGAACAAAATGTTCCCAAACTATTAGTAATAAAAAACATATTCAATTAACCCTAGCAGAAATGCTGAATTATCTATTATCTATAGAAAATGATATAACAGTATCATTAGGAAAAGTCATTCAAAGAATGTAAAGCCAAACAATGTACAAAAGCATTATAAAATTATTTTCAGTTGGTTAATTAGAACGAATGTTATTTTATTTGACTAGATTGTGATGTTTGTGGTATTTGTCACTTTTTTAAGTTTGAGCTTTCTAATTCCTTTTTATATGCTAAATATTTATCTAGTGCCATACCCCATAAGACTGGGGTAGGGTTGGTACACACTGCCCGTACATCTGGCCAGAAACAAGCTTGACTGAGACATCAGCGAAGCTTGCAATGAATCCAGTTTCAAGGAACCTAGAATCACAGGAGCAGAGAAAAATAATACGGTAGTGACTGGTCAGCAAGCCAGAGGAAGTGTGCCCCAGGGGATTTCTATTTGAGGCACTGAGAAGGCAGTATGTCACCCTTCAATTTATTTTACAAGTCTATTTAGAAAGAACATGTTATCACTTATAATCTTGTCTTCCCTATAAATGGGAATCTTAGAACAATAGAAGGCAGAACTCTTAAAAATTAAATACTTTAAGAACTATTTTTAATGAGAAAACTGAGGACTAACATGTTAGAATATTGTTTCAAGGTTGCTTACTGACAGAAAACACTATTTCTTTGAATATATACCTTCTGAGAATTGAGGCTTTATAAAAATGTCTGGGAAAAATCATATATACCAGTGAAAGCAATACATATTAATCAAGGTTCTTAAGACATAACAAGCCACAATAACAACTTGTTATCAAATGGATGCAAAGAGCTTCCTAAGTCCCTTTCAGCAACATATCAAAAGAGAGAATGATCTAATTAATATTCTGTGAATGTAATATTTATCATGATGAATTATGGATCTTAAAAAAGATGAGCTGAACCCCTAGGAAGCCCTTAAAAACACATCTACATTAGTTTTAAGAAATAAAAATAGTTATATAACCGAAGAGTATTTCAGGTGTTCTATTCAACTTGCATTTACTCCAGTGAAGCAAAATGCTCATCTAATGTTTTTTTAAGTCATTCAGTATTTCACTTGGGTTGCAGCTACACACAGGTATGAAAATCTAATATTCAATGTAAAATCTGGGAAATGTCTTTGTATTGCTGTAGGCGAAGGTACACATTTCATGAAATAACTCACAGTTGACTAGACACCATTTTTACAATGGCCCCAAATGTTCTGTGCCTTTTTGTCTCTAGTCATTATTCTAATCAGAGGGTGCCAGGAAACTAGTTTTCTTTATTAACTTATATGTACCAGGTACAGTCTCATATTTTATATTCACAATCTCATAGAATTTCTGCCAGGTATTATCTTCCCAAGTTCACAGATGAGAACACCAGGCTCATCAAGATTAAATAATTAGGCCAAGGCCCCATAGCTAACATTTAACAGGGCCAGGGTTTCAGAAAAAGCTTGCTCTTTACCAAAACCTATCCTTCATAGCAACCGCAATGTGATGGCCACCATTTTGGCCTCGAAGGCTGGTTAAATCAGCAGATGAGCTGGTCTGAGCCTGGGTTCGGCCTCTCGCTATGTACCAGAACAGTCTTTTGTAGAATCCTAGGATACTGCTTGGAAAGAAGGAACTAAAACTAAGCGAACCAAACAACATCCTCAGAACAGATGAAAAATGACTATAAATTGCATCAAATTCATGTAGATAACCAGATTCAAACACTCTTGTATAAATGAAACCCCAGACAAGAGAGCTCACATTCTAATGGTAATTCAATGACACTGTGAATCTGTGCTTTGCAAAACTAAGTCTGTAATCCTAGTGTCTCCCTCTTGAATTTTAGAACCTTTTTTAAAAACTCTTTCTAGATGTTTTCATCTGAATATTCTGAAGTGACAGTTTCAAACAGAATTTATTAATTAATCATTTTATTCCATAAGCCTCGAGGTCCAGGATGTACAAACCTGAGTATGCATCACTAAACTGGAAGAACCATACATTTAAATAAACTACCATAAATATGATAATTAAAAAAATGAAGTACCTTACAAAGTGGTCTTTATCATGATTCTTCTATTTCAGTTAAATATATGTGTATTTCTTGCTAATACATTTCACATTTTATTGTCAAATCTGACTCTTCCCTCTTGTAGCATATTGTATTATTTAACAGTGATCGTGACGTTGCCTTCCATCCCTATGTTATTTAATAATCTTGTCACACCCTTAGAGATGGAGTATAATTCCATTCCCTTTGTATGTGGAAAGGTTTGGGACTCACTTATAACCAATAGAATGCAGCAAAAGTGACCATAAATAACACCGTAGCCTAGGTTAGAAAAAGTGACACAAATTCTATTTCGCTCACTAAAATCCTCTTGTTGAAACCCTGTGCCACCATGTGAGCAGCAAACTGTCCAAAAACTGCCAATCCCTGAGGGAGTTCAAATAAAACTGTGTAAACTAAGGCTATAGGGAGGGAGCGGGGAGAGAGAGACAGAGAGAGACAGACAGACACTGATAGGGCGAGTCCCACCTGTCGCAGCTCCTGGCAGTTCAGCTCCTGCCACCTGAATACAATCTGATGAGCCTCCAAGCCAGAAACACCCAGCCACACCTTTCCAAACTCCTCATCCACATAAACTATGAGAGATAATAAAATCATTGCTGTTCAGTCACTAAGTTTTGGGGTGATTTATTATGCAACAGTAGTCACCAGATCATCTGGTTACTAATTAGTAGTGATGTATCTACTACTTGGCCATCTTGCCTCTGGACTCTCCCACCTCCAATCCATACTGTCTACCATGTACAGTTGTGCTGTCTCTTTCCAGAAATTTTCAATGGCTCAATTTCTTATTATAAAGAAATAATAATAATTATAAAATTATTAGACTACATTTCAGGCAGATCCTCATCTGGATTTACCTTCATTTTACTTCTTCTACTCAGGCCCACAGAGACTCAGGTCAAAATCAAAACCTTGCCTTACATTCTCCAAACTTTTCACAAATATGCATTTACTTGTGCTTGTACCTTATTCTAGAACAGTTACTTTTTCCCTATATTTTCTGCATCTATCTACATCCTTCCCATCACCTGAAGTCTAATTTAATGTCCCCTCTTACATGAAGCATTGTCTTCAATAAGAAATGAGCCCCTCCAGTACTTTTCATATACCTCTGTTTTTGTACTGCCATGTGCTCATGTAACCAGGCATAAATTTCTTTCAATGAAATTTTAAGCTCCTTGACACCAAAGTTTGCATATTTTTCATTTTGACCTTTCTGAAACTGCATAGATTTGGGTCTTTCTAAAGTTGAAATCCAGAAATCAATTCTTTATGTAAAAATGTATTACTACAACATATTTATAAATATATAAATATATAAAACTGTCCTGTTCCAAAAATAAAATTGATGCACTTAAAAAAATGTATACACTATGGCAAGATAAATATATTTCAGGTAAGTGAGAAAATGAGTCAATGTTAACTTAAATGTATAGTTAAGAATGACAGAAAGAATTCTAGGATGGCCCCAGGATTCTTGGCCTCTTGTGTAAACCTTATCCCATGTGCAGGAGAGAAACACCTAAGTACTTCTGTGAAGGGATTTTTCGGAGGGATGTAATCAGAGTTTCTACTCAGTTGACTTTAACTTGGGGAGATAATCCTGGAAAGGCCTGACCTAATCAGGTGATCCCTTAAAAGAGATCAGAACAATTGGAAGCAGCAGAGATTCTCCTCCTGGCCTGAAATATCAAAAAACCATGTGAACTGCTTACTAAAGGACCATGTGGCAAAGGAACAGAAAGTGCTCTGTAGAAACTGAGAACCACACTCCTACAACCCCAAGGAAGTAAACTCCGCCAACAATCTGAATTGAGCTTGCAGTGGGTTCTTCCCCAAGACAGCCTCCAGATGAGAATGCAGCCCAGCTGGCAGCATCATTGCAGCGCAGTTTGTGACATTCTGAGCAGAGCAGTTAGCTAAGCCATGCCCAGACTGCCACAGAAACTGTGAGATATGAAATGTGCATGGTTTTAAGCCACTAAGGTTATGGTCATTTGTTACATGGTGAAATAAACTAATACAAAACTAAAAAGATTAATTTAATTATAAATCTTTAAAAAGATTATTTGAAAAATAAAAGATCAATGCAGAAATTTTATGCTATTAAGCCCTGCAGAGGTAGATCAGAAATTTGAATCTAAGCAATATTAACAAGAATTAGAAAGATCAGATATGAGACCTAGAAGACTTGTGAAATTAAACAAAACCATGCCAGGAAATGCCAGGAAAACACTTTTGATCTGACCGCAGTTACAGGAGCAGGTAGAGCCTCAGCCTCTGTTACGATCTGACTTCCGGCAGCCCCTCAAGGCTTTGGCTTGGTGTTTCACCTCAGTCTTTGGCCCGTCCTCTGTCTCCGATTCTTTGCTTTGGATTTGACCTCAGCTCCATGATTTCCACCTACCCCACTCCAACACCATTTCAAGTATACCTCTAAGTTCTCCCTGGCCACCGCCCCCACCCCCACCCCACCTCAGGCTTCATTGTCCAGGGGGTGCAGTCCAGCTGTATTTCTGTCAATATTTAGCTCTCCCTGTAGGAGCCCCTAGCTAAATTCTGCCCTCCCAAACAGAGACCAGCAGAGCAAAGGTCTCTGCTAGGGTCTTTTTTCCTCCTTGGTATAACTATCATTTTCTAAGAGGACATATTGTGTTAACATGAAGGGGTATAAATGATAACTCTAATTCAATTCAGCACCAGGTATTCAGACACTTTCTTGGAATAGAGTCTTATAGTCAGTATAGAAAGGGGCCCTCCAAACCTTGTTCAGTCCTTCTTGTAAATGGATATTGCTTCTGTTAAGTTGGACAGTGACTTATAATGGAATCAAATGACTTCTTTAAAAACTGAACACTTATATAGTATATTACAAGCCAGTGAAATCCATTCGCATGAATTGTGGTAATAGAAAAGCTGCAATGGCAACCTCACACGAGTAATACGATATGGCTTTTCAGAGAGATCAGGCTGTGCTTGTCAGCCAACACAAGACGAAGTGGGGATAGGTAAAGAAATCAGTGTGGCCCTGGCTGGTGTGGCTCAGTGGGTTGAGCACCGGCCTGGGAGCCGAAAGGTTCAGGGCACATGCCGGAGGTTTGTGGGCCAGATCCCCGGTTAGGGGCGTGCAAGAGGCAGCACGTTGGTGTTTCTCTCCCTCCTTCTCCCTTCTCCTCTCTCTAAAAAATAAATAAAATTCTAAAAAGAAAAAAAAATTAGTGCATATCTGTCCTACTCCCACAAGACTAGAGATTGCTCCTATACGTGGATTTGGTTGGACATTTTGATGGTGGAACTCAAGAGCTGGAAAGTTTTGGTTTTAGGTAATAGTCAATAAGCTTAGTAGTTAATGCATATAAAAAGCTACTGTTTCAGGAACCAAAGATATATTCCACCTTGACTCCAGGAGACCACAAGCAATTCCACCTTTGTGCCCCAGGAGGACTGCAAGCAGCAATCAAGATAGTATCTGAGCTATTGTGTTTCAGGGAGAGACATCCACCACCCAGGACACAGATAAAGAAAATCACCCGACACAGGATACAGATAAAGAACCACCGGTCAGTGGATGAGAGGACGCTAGGGAAATTGCCAGACTGCAGCTTTTATCTGATTAACCTCTTTCCTGAATTCCAAATCCCTTATGTACACTTTTTTTCCTTCTAATAAAAAAGGGCTGGCTTGAATGGAAATGTAAAATGGTCTTTTAGAGCACATAACCTACCATCTTTGCCGATGGCCAACCACTTGGACAAAGCGCCCATAAAGATTCAATCCCTGTCTCTGCTTATTGGGTCTGGTGGTGACAGCACAAACGCCGGCGTTTCCAGTTTCATATTTGGGTCAAAATACTTTAGAGCAATGTACATTTATTGAAACATACATGTTTTTAAAAATCGGAACATATGGCCATGGACAACAATGTTAATATTTTGTCAATAGTTGTTCACTTTTTATAACTTTACACTCAATATGAGAGTCAACATTCAATATTTTATCATTCTTTGGTATACAGCAAAGTGGTCAGACATTATGATTTTAAATTCTGCTTCTACCTTCATAAAGTATTTATTGTACGGGCTTTTCATGAATCACCTCTGAATTACTCTCAGTCATTTTTATGGTCAGAGAAGCCTCAATTAGCCAGATAAGCAATATACATATTTTAATTAATTTAAATACATACCAGTAAATTAAGATGCATGTTGCTGGGCTGAGCCCTCGAGATGCAAAGATGAGTTAACCATCCTGACCCACAGAGAGTTTATACCCTAACAGGAAGCACAGCTAAAATGCCAGGATAGTAAATGCCGTTAAGTGCTGGTTCCCGTACCTGAATACAGGTTAGAACCACCTGGAGAGCTTTTAAGCACTAATCTTGCTCTGTCCCAACTCCTAATGGGTTGGTCTGGAACGGGAGGCCCGTATTAGTAGTGTTTAATGAAAGTTCCTCAGATGACTTCAGTGTGAATCTAGGGTTGAAATCTACTGCCTTAAAAAATGCGCTTGTCAGATGCTATAATGGTAATCCACTAACACTGCCTATGAGAAAGAGGTCATCAAAATGCAGGTAGCACTTGACTTTAAGCTTGAAGATGCATAGAACTTCTCCAGGTACGAAAGAGGGTACAAGTGATTGAGAGGGCTTTTGAAGCATAATTAGCCTGCTGGGCAAAATTCTCTTGATGCTACTTTTTAACTACTTCCTTCCATAATGTATCCAAGTCTCTACTGCCACTATCCTAATGCAAATCATCAGCATATCTGCCTTGCATGAGTCTACCAGTTTTCTAGTTTTTTGTTTTTGTTTTACATAAACACTCTTTCCTCCTCAAATATATTCATCTCACTGAAGCAAAAAAGATTGTCTTATAACATGGGGGCGGGGGCTAAAAATATATTAATCTTTTTTTCCTCCCACCTTCTAAATTCTTCCAGGTTGGGCTAATAAACAAATTAAAAAAGACAGATGAACAGGAGAAAATTAAAGTTTAATACCTGCTCATGGGGAATTTACATAGACAGGGATAATTCCATGAAAATTCCAAAAGCAACATTTTGCTTATAAAATATTTTGGGACAAAGGGGAAAAGGGGGCCTTAGATTTCAAAAATGAGAGTGGGTGGTTTACAGATACTTGAGGAAGATTGGAACACGCAGGGCAGGAAAATCCTTGCGAGGCAACAATGGGACAATGGGACTGGGGTATCCAGCTAACAGGTCCCTGCCTGAGGCTCTCTTATTTACCATACTTAATTTAAATTAGGCTAAATCAGTATCCCGGGACCTCCCTCCTGAAGCAGTTTTCTCTGATTGTCTAGGGCAGGAAAGGCGGGTGGGGGCTGTGGATCAAAAGTTCTTTCTGTGTCTTGTTTCTTAATAAACACTTTAAAATCAATGTACCAAAACGGCATCTTCAGGGTGGTAGAAGTTTGCTCCCTTCAAATACATCAGTTGCATTGCCCTGATTCAAATCATTCAGTGGCTTAAAATTGCTCATAAAGTCCAAAATACTTAACATAAAGATCAGACGCTATATCACTTAGTGCTAGACTTCCTTCATCCCCACCTTCCTTCATCCCCACCTAGGAGGGTGGTCTCCTAGTCCACCCTCTCTTTTGTGGACAAAGAATTCCATTCGTGCGGCTCTGTTTTTGTCCCTGTGCCAACCATGCTTTCACATTTCTCAAGATCTTTGCAGAGATGATTAATCCTTCTAGAATATTATCCCCACACTGCTTCTCAGCCCACCCTGTCACCTAAAAGCTCTTCTTAATGCTGGGTCTCTGCTTAAATATGTCTTCTGCACAGGTTTTCCAGACGTCCTCTCCCTGAACTTAGGAATCCTGTTGTACGTCCTCGTGGCCACAGCCTCTCTTCTTCATAACACGATTCTTCATGACTTACGGGCATCTCTCTTGAGAGCCTGTAACATTGATGAGGTTGAGGACTATTTCTTTCCAATTACTTTCTGTATTATTGGCATTTTGCACAGTGTCTGGCAGTTGGTAAATTATTGCCAATAATGGCTGAATAAACCAAATGAATGACTATCACACAAAGATTAACTAACATATTTTGTCTCTCAGTTTAAAATTTTGGGCATGAGATGTGACTAAAATTTGGGGTGAAACTTTACCTCTGTGTGTGGCACCGTATGTTTCCCCTCTCTGCTTTCTCTTCACCTTCTTTCCCTCTTTTCTATTTGTCCTCAAAAGTTTAGCTTTTTGTATGGGGAACTGCATTTACATAGAGTAATAAATAAATAAATAAAATCAGCAAGTACAGTATTACCTTAATATACTTATACATTGATTGCAATCATGAAAAAAGAAGAGGAAACTGAGTAATATTTTAGAAGCCACTAAAGTATGCTTAGCATATGCAATAATCACTTATCTTCCATACATAGTAATTTTCCATTTTTCATATGAAGAAACTGAAACTAAAGAAATCATTACTTCCCAAAGGTATCATGACTAATAATCGAACTACCAGGCTAATGATCAGTGTGTATGTAATTTCCTATCCCTTGCTGTCTTCACTACTCCAGTAGATCTGTAATCAAGAGACAAATAATCTGCAACAATTCAAACTGAAATGGAGTAGAAAGTGGGGGTCCCCAGAATATAGGAGAAATTCTTCACAGCCCATGGTTTGGGAATGGGGAAGCAGACCATATAGCAGTTAAGACACTTTTCATAACAATGGCAAGTTGATAGGTAGTTAATAGCTGCACTGCCATCCCAGGGCAAAGGAGTAGTGAATCTGAGTCCATATACTGACGCCTCCTGACATAGCCAGGGGACTTTATATAGCACCTGTATCAAAGGTAGGGGGGCAAATTCCCACCCCAAAGGTCTTGAATCATGGGAAACTCTTGCCTGACTACAGATGGCAGCTGAAAGAAGGTAAGGGATATGGGGGAACTGGCAAAAGTAACACATTGTAGGAGGGGCTGGATATGAGGTCATGGAGCCATAAGGAAGGAACCACGAAGTAGGGGCATTCCGCCATGTGTCCTGGAGGAGTAAAGTAGCAGTCGTGTGGTTTGAAAGGGGATTCAGCTTACAATACAGCTTGGCATTGTACGGAACAGGCAGCCATGAGGAGACACAGCCATGTAGGTTGTAGTATAAAAGCAGCAACCATGTGGGCTGAGGAAAGGGTATAAGGAGAGAGCCGATGGAGCTGTATGGGAATGTGCCTACCCACCCGGATTCATGGGAGATGCTTTAGCTCAACTGTGAATGGGAATGCTGAGACTGTAGACCTCAGCTTCTCTGAAGGATGTACAGAGAAGCTACTCTCTTGGGATGTGTCCCTCCCTGGACTCCACCATGATTCAGTGTAGCACGGAACATGTTTCCCTGAGCTACTACATGGAGGCTGAGGATAACGTACCTCAGATCCTGAAGGAGAAAGCTGCAAGGAGAGGATGGCAACTCTGAAACTCACAACAACACCTTCCAGAGGGGATAGAGGACTGTGTACACAGCCAGCTTAAGAACAGATAAGGATATGGGGGACTTTGGCCCATGTTTTTGGCTTATAGCCTGGTGGGGAGAAAGGGAAGTGCTGGGTCTCATGGGAGAACAGGGCTATGAGCAGAGAGCTCCCAGCTGTCCTCCACCCCCCCCAGGTTGGAATCCTGTAAATAAAAACTAGTTTCCTTCAAGACTAATTATTGGGCCATGGATCAAGGTGACACTCAGATGGGCCCCATTTTGCTGGGTTAAAAGACCTCCTATATGAGAAAGTTACCTTTAAGCTATCTTAATATTATATAGATTCCCACATTATAGATTTTAGGTTTCTATATTATGTTTTACTTAATTTGTCCATAAAAATAAAAGATTATGCACATTACCAATTCATGTCTGTTTCACAGTCTTTTTAAAATTATATGTATTCATCCATTCAATAAACATCTGTTACTGAGAATATAATTCTGAATTGCTTTCAGAAAATTAATAGTATTAATCACAAAGACTTTTTCTGAGATTCTGAATTTGGTTATACTTCATTTCTTTCTGAGCTTTGGAATTAAATTCCATTATGCGATGCCTAGAATACAGTTGATAATTCTTACATGTGGATGAAATAAAAAAGGCTATGCTGGCATCTGGGCTTTAGGAAGTGGAGAGAAGAATTTGCAAAGTGCACCCTGATCCTTAAAACACATAAACTGTGCCAGGCCACATCAAGATGGGTATTGCAGGCTAAGTGCAAACTAATTTAATACTAGTTAAATTAAACCCATATGGTCCCAGATAATATTACAGGCAAACTGATCTAACATTAAGTTCATGCAGCTCCGTAAACTTAAAAAATAAGAGCATTAAATGTTTCAGCAAGTTGTGGTTTATAATTTCCTACCAATCACTGCCAAGGCCATCCTATGACTAACTCCAGCCCACCGCTTCCCTCTTTTCTACCCCTCCCTGCAAACCCTATTTATGTGTTTTATTAGTTAGTTCCTAAGGTATTTGGACAGCTTATTATTTCTGCCCATGGCAAGCCCTTACCTAGAAAGAAAGGCCCGAAAAGACAAATACCTTTCAAAGGCCATACCTAACTAGACAATTCTATCTAACATTATAGAGTTCAGCTATTACCGTCTAGGCCCAAACCACAAATTGCTGAAGCAAACAAAATGTTTATATGTAGATTTTGGTAATGAATCTGAAGAGCAAGTCTTGAATAAAGAGAAATAAAGAAAAAGAGTCAGATCCATAAAGGTACTATCTTAAGGTTGAAAGGAGTTGAAAGAAGATGGTAAAAAATTTTAAAAAAAAAGAAATAGAAGTAACTAGAAGTGCAAAATGAGTCCTAACTCAATACAGAAACTGTGAACAGTTTGATTGTTTTAGAAGTTGCTTTTGGACTTCTTTTAGCCATGATGAAGTAACTATCTCCCCAAACATAAAACAACTATAAAACTGGATGAATTGTGTGAAGTAAATGTTTTCATATGTTTTGCAGCAAGGAGTACAGAATGACAAACCTGGAGAGAAGGGAGAAAAAATTCAGTTTCATGACGGATTCTGATTTTTGCCTGGAACCGCTTTCTAGATTGAAGGGAAGGGAGTGTGATTACAATGCAATATAATGGTCTCATGGCTATCAACAGACAGAAACAAGGGTTGTAGGCTTCCGGAGAGAGTGGATGTTATGGGGCTGAGTACCGGAGGAAGGAGAACTGTGCAGAAAATGGGTCCCAGAGTCATCATAGGATGTTACCTTAAGTTTCTGACCAAACCCAAAATTTATAAAGAACTTATAAAACCGAACACCAAACATACCAACCAATTAAAAAGTTATCAAAGGACATGAATAGACACTTCTCCAAGGAGAACATTCATATGGCCAATAGACACAGGCAAAGATGCTCAATGTCACTAATCATCAGAGAAATGCAAATTAAAGCTACAATGATATATCACCCTATACCTGTCAGAATGGCTGTCATCAATAAATCAATGAACAACAAGTGTTGGCGAGGATGTGGAGAAAAGGGAAACTACGTGAACTGTTGGTAGGAATGCAGACTGGTGCAGCCACTGTCAAAAGCAGTAGAGTTTCTTCAAAAAATTAAAAATGGAACTGCCTTTTGACGCAGTGATTCTGCTTCTGGGAATATATTTGAAGAAACCTGAAACACTAACTGGAAGGAATATATGCACCCCTATGTTCATAGCAGCATTATTTATAATAGCTTCGACCTGAAAACAGCTCAAGTGCCCATCAGTAGATGAATGGACAAAAAAAGCTGTGGTACATTTACATAATGGAATACTACTCAGCCATAAAAAAGAAAAAATCTTACCTTTTGCAACAGCATTCATGGACCCAGAGAATAATATGCCAAGTGAAATAAATCTGTCGGAGAAAGATAAGCATCATCTGATTTCACTCATATGTGTAATCTAAGGAACCAAATAAATTAAAAAAAAAACAGACTTATAGGTACAGAGAACAGACTGACAGTTGTCAGAGGGAGGATCATTGGGAGGCTGGGTGATAAAGGTGAAAGGATTAAGAAAAAAATTCATAGACACAGACAATAATATGGTGATTACCAGAGGGAAAAGTGGATGGGTAGGTAGAAGTGAGTAAAGGAAGAATATATTGTGATAGAAGGAAACTTGATTTAGGGCGGGGAACATACAATACAATATACAGATGATGAATTATAGAATTATATACCTGAAACCTATAATATTTTAAAAAATGCCTATTGGGAAAAGAACAAATCCTGTCTTACAGCAAATGCTACTATAGACCCATCCAACCAAAGTTTACATACAACCTCAAAAAAGATAAGTTTATTGCCATACTCAGTTTCTTTGAGCATCCTGATCTACAACCTAGATTACTCTATCCAGCAAAGCTATCATTTAGAATGGAAGGGTAGATAAAGTGCTTCCCAGACAAAAAAAAAGCTAAAGGAGTTCATCATCATCAAGCCGTTATTACATGAAATGCTAAAGGGACTTATGAAAAAGAAGATCAAAACTATGAACATTAAAATGGCAACAAATTCACAACTATCAACAACTGAATCTAAAAACAAAAATAAAAACAAAAACAAAAAACCTAAGCAAACAACCAGAATAGGAACAGAATCATAGATCTGGAGATCATTTGGAGGGTTATCAGCTGGGAACAGAAGGGGGACCACAGGGGAAAAGGTGCAGGGATTAAGAAGCATAATTGGTAGGTACAAAATAGACAGGGAGAGGTTAAGAATAGTATAAGAAATGGAGAAGCCCAAGAACCAACATGCATGACCCATGGACGTGAACTAAGGAGGGATTGCTGGAGGGAAGAGGGTACTGGAAAGGGAGGCAAGGGGGAAAGTTGGGACAACTGTAACAGCACGATCAATAAAATATACTTAAAATAAGCCCGTTGGCTAATAAATGACCTGCTCACATGAACAAAAGCCAACACTTTGTTAATAAATAAAACAACAACAATCTAAAGATAGAAGTAAAGCAGCTTTTAAAAAGATGCATTAAAATATAGCCAGATTATATTTAAAGTAAGGGAAAAAAATTAGATACCCTTATGTTAAAAAATGAACTTCATACTCACACCATATAATAAAAGTAATGCAGGATTGATTACAGATGTAAATGTAAACTTAAAATAAAATTTACTTTTATTGTTATGTAAAATTATTAAAATTCTAGCATGAAATGGAGAAGAAAAACTTTGTTTAACCTATGGTCACAAAGATTTCTCCTAAAGTCTCCTTTTTTCTCCTAAATCTTTGTGACCTAAGATTAAATAAAGATGTCTTAGCTGTAACAACAAAATCATGATCCATAATAGGAAAAAACTGATAAATTGTGACTCACTACAGTCGGGAATCTCTGCTCTTCAAAGTCACTAGTAAATAAATTAATAAACAAGTCATAGATTGAGAAAAATTATTTGCAAATATATATCTGATAAAGTGTTTGCATCCAGAATACATAAAGATCTCTTAAATCTTAATAATTAAAAAGCAAGCCACCCATTAAAAATGGGCAAGAGCTGTGAAAGTCACTGACCAAAGAATATATAGATGGCAAATAGGCAAAAGAAAACACTCTCACCAAGATTAGTCATCAGAGAAAAGGAAACGAGTGCCCCAGAATGAGATACAACTGTCATTCTGACGGCCTGAAGTGAGAAGGTCCGATCGCACCGATGTTAGCAAGATGTGGAGCAACTGCAGCCCTCACGCACCACTGACCGGACTGTCAGCTGTCCAAACATTATGGAAAACAGTTTGGCAGTTTTTGTAAACTTCAACATACACTCGGAATATTGTAGTGATATATCATATCTTTTTGTCATTCTACTTCCAGATATTTATACAAGATAAATAAAGGCATATGCCCCCATAAAAATTTGTGCAAAAATTTTCATAGCAGCCTTATTTGTAATAACCGAAAACGAGAAACATGGTAAATGTGTATCACCAGGTGAATGGATTAATTAGCCGATAATAAAATACAATCAACTATTGTTCATGCTGTAATGTAGATAAATCTCAAAGCAATTATGGTGAGGGAAAGAAACCAGACCAGAGGAAAAAATAGTGTATTTTGTATCATAAAGTTTATATAAAATTTCAGGAAATGCAGTCTAATCTGTAGTCATAGAAAATAGTCCACTGTTTTCCTGGTGATTGGAGGAGAAGATGGTATCTCAAAGGGACACCTTTGGGGATGTATGGATATGTTCTTTATCTTGATTTTTAGGTAAGATTTACAGATGTGTGCTTATTGAAAACAAACTCTACACTTTCAGCATCTGCATGGCATCTCTGCTAATTAGACCTGAGTAAAGCCATGCAAAGCATTATACACGGTATGTTCTCTGCTATCAGTGGAAATAAATTAGAAATCAATAACAATAATAAAGCTAAGAAAAGTAAAATAATTTCAAAATTAAACATCAAACATTTTAAAATCAATGGGCTAATGAAGAAATAATAGAAACTAGAAAATACTTCAAACCATGTTAGTGACAACCCAACGTATCCAAATCTTTCAGATGAATTATAGCAGTGACTAGAAGGGAATTGATGCTTACTATGGATTAAATTGTGTTTCCCCCAAATTCATATCCTAAAGTTCTAAGCTACAGTTCCCAGAATGTGACCCTATTTAGAAACAGAGACTCTGCATACATAACTAGTTAAGATAAGATCGCACTGGAGTACGGTGGTCCCATAACTGTGTCATTATAAAAAATGGAATTTGGGCATAAGCACATACACAGGAAGAATGTCATATGAATACAAAGGTGGATATTGGTATGATGTGTGTACAAGACAAGAAATGCCAAAGGTTGCCAACAAACCACCAAGAACTGAGAAACCTGGAAGAAATTCTACCTTATAGCTCTCAGAAAGAACCAATTTTTCCAACACTTTCAACTCAGACTTCTAGACACCAGAACTAAATGTGAAACAAAAATGTTATGTTGTTTAAACTACCCAGTTTGTGGTACTTTTCAATAGCAGCCCTGGAAAATTAATACTATATTTTATTAGAAAAAGAATAATGGTTTAATGGCAATGATCTAAGCTTGTAGAAAAAAAAGAACAAGTTAAAAAAAATTAAGCAGAATGAAGGAAAGAAAAGAGAGAGCAGTGGAAATTGATCAAATAAAAAAGAATAAACAATTGAGAAAACCCAATGAAATCTAGGTTGATAAACCTCAAACTAGACTAATATGTAAAGAAAGAAATCCCAAAATGTCAACAGAGAAATATATTGTCTCAGTGGATTATAATACGCAAATATTATTTCAAGATAAATTCTCTTTAATGGATACAAAAGAAGCAAATTTCCATGTGGAAAAAGCAAATGGCTTAGAGTAGCCAAAACAATCTTGAAAAGAAACAAACAAAAAAAAAGGTCATACACGATGTCATTTGAAGGTTTACCATAATGCTACATTAATCAAGCAAATGTAGTATTGCTACGTAAATTGTAGTCAATTTAAAAGAATAAAATATTTTTTAAAAAGACTACCACATGAAATGCATTTATTTCCAACAAGGTGTCAAAATAGTAAAATGGGGAAAGAAAATTACTTTGAATATATTTTGCTGGAACAACCATCTGTGCATAAAGAAAAAAACTCTTAAGCCATACCTCAAGCCATACACAAAAAGATTAATTTCAGGTAGATCAAAAATATAAATGTAAAACCCCATAGTTTAAAGATTTTTTTTAATGTAGATTACCTTCATACCCTGGTTGATACTGGGTTGGACAAAATAGTTCATAAATAGGACCCAGGAGCCATTAACCAAAATAATAATAATAATAATATCAAAATTAAAATATTTTACTCACAATGTTGAAAATATGAAATAGAAACTGCACAGTAGGCCAAATTCATAATACATATAACTTAAAAAGAACTTCAAGTACATATAAAGAGTTTCTACAATTAAATAGTAAAAAAAGCCCAAATTTTTAAAAAATGGGCATTTCATTAGGGTTCATATACCAATAACTAATAAGCTCACAAAAGGGTGTTCAACATCATTAGTCATCAGAATGTAGATTAAAGCAACAATGCATTACTGTTATGTATAACACCAAGTGATGGCAAATAAAGTGGAACAGCTGAAACTCTTACAAATTGTTGGTGGGAATGTAAAATGGTATAAACCAATTGGGAAATCCATCTAGCAGTTTCTCATAAATGTAGTCATCCTTTATCCATGATACATGATAACATATAAACGCATGAAAGATCTGGAAGGTGCTCCCTCAAAGCAACCTTATTTAAAGTAGCCAAAAACTAAAAAAAGCCCAAATGCATATTAACAGGAGAATGAATAAATACGCCATGGTATTTCTAAATAATAGCATACTACTCAGCAATAGAGAGGAATGAATTACTCAATGGCATGGATGGATCTCAAAAAGATTCTGAGTAAATGAATCCTTACACAAACTGCATTCTGTATTTCCCAGAAATAGGAAAGTAAAAACTCGTCTCAGATAAAAATACTTCAGAACAATGAATGTTTCTGGTTAAGGGTGGAACTGACTGGGGCAGGGCACAAATCATCTCTCTTGGGTGGTGGAAATTCCCTATATCTTAATGAGTATGTAAGATTTACGCAACTGTCAACATTCAACAAACTATGAACTTAATGTCCGTCTATTTACTTCAATGGAAATTACACTTCAAATTTTTTTAAAGTTGAAAAATATGCTCTTTTACATACAGTAACCCTGCGATGCAGAATAGTGTTCTCAGAAAATTAGTCCAAATATACAATCAATACATGAAATATTCCACAGTCTGAATCCAATGACTTTGTTTCTCATTCTGGCTCACCACACACTTGCTCACCATAACTTATGGTTTAAGTCTTGATAAGAAAGGCAGCTTTCAGAAGAATTTTGGTTTTTTCCAAAAACTCATACAATTTTCTTGGCTTAGTCTAGTATATTGGTCTTCCAGAAACTTAGTATATTCTATGCCATACACTCTTTCCTAATTTCGAACTCTCATCTACAGTAATAGTGAGTCCAGGCTGCAGTGGTTCAGTGGGCTGAGCGCTGACGTGGGAACTGAAAAGTCACCGGTTGGATTCCTGGTCATGGGTCAAGGCACATGCCTGGGTGGTGGGCCTAAATGAAATATTATAGTAGTAGTGAAAATCCAATCCAAATTAAACTAATTCCTCTCAAATTTGTCAATATATTCTATTCTCTCTCCCTCTCTCTCTCTCTCTGTCTCTCACTCTCTCCCTCACTCTCTGCCTGTTAAAGTTTTTTTCTTCTGGGAAACAGATTTTCACATTAAGTAATAGAGGAATAAATTCTACAAAACTGCAAAGGGAAGCACAATAGTTTTAGTGACTACAATTCACATACCATATAATTTACCATTTAAAGTATATAATTCAATGTTTTTAAATATATTCCAAGAGTTGTACACCATCACAATCAATTTTAGAACACTTTTATTGCCTTCATTTTTATCACCTTATACTATCTAGTCCCTTAAGTTGTATTTGCTTTTGTTTTATATTTTGCCTGGTTAATTATTATGCCTCTGGTTCTTTTATATATATTCTCGATTTTCTTCTTTATTTAAGACATTAAACATATGATTATAAAGTATGCAAATAATACCATTACCTCAGAATTTGTAGATCTCATCCTAGTTTTTTCTTTTTTCTTCTGATTTTTTCAGGTCTCAGGTCTGCATGAGATTAGCTTGTGATTAGCCATTCTTAGGATATAGTTTTTATTGTATCACTGGATGCTAAGGCTAAGATTGGCATGTTTCCTTACTGTCTCCCTTTGCATTGTGCTTTATTTTCCTTTCTCCGAGTTCACCATTTTTCATAATGTTGGACGTAAAGCTTTTTGGAAGGCCACATTTCTGCAGTCTTTGACCCAATAACCCTGCTTGAATGGGCCCAGAGTACCTCTTGTCACTCTGCTAGGCTCTTGCACCAAAACTCAAGGTCTCTAGGCATCAGTGTGTGACCTTAGGGCAGCTGTCATGCTTGACGTCAGCTTTACTCTCTGGGCTAGCGGTTTCACTTTGTGTCTCTTGGACTCAGAATTTCTATCACTACTTATCCTGTTTTGCTTAGCATTTTTTAAAGTTTCAAAAAATATTCTACATAATTTTATGGATTAAAATCCATAATTTTAATTCTATCTATATGGTTTTGAATTACTTAAGGTAAATGCTGCCAGAAACTAAAAGGCAGCATTTATTATTTTCAACAATATACAGTACATTTTTGCATAAAATCATTTTGTCTCTTTATATTACCTATAAAATTTTTGTTTTTTTAAACAGCTATATTGAAGTATAATTGATAATCCAAAAAAACTGAACATGTTTAATGCATACAATTGCTGAGTTTGCACACATGCATACACCCGTGATAACTATCACCACAATCAAGGTAATAAAATATATCCATGACCTCCAAAAGTTCCTTTGTATCTCCCTTTTTTGTTGTGATAAAAACACTTAAAATGACATACACCCTCTCAATAAGCATTACGTTCACAATACTGTATTGTGAACTATAGGCACTGTGTTGTGCAGAAGATTTCTAGAACTTACTCACCTTGCATAACTGAAACTTTATACCCATTGAATAATCACTCCCCATGGCCCCCTCCCCCCGACCTTGTTAATCACCATTCTATTCTCCGTTTCTATGATTTCGACTATTTTAGATATCTCATACAAAGGAATCATACAGTGTTTGTCCTGAGACTACCTTATTTTCCTGAATGTAACGGTCTCAAGGTTCAACCATTCTCTCACAAACTGTGTAATTTCCTCCTCCTTCTTCTTCTTTATTTTCTAAGGCTGAATAATATTCCATTATATATATATATATATACCACATTTCTCTATCCATTCATCTCTATTTGGACACTTGGGTCACTTTCATATCTTGGCTATTGTGGACAATGGTAGTGCTTGTTTTGCATGACCCAGTGGGTTAGAGAGTAGCCCTGAGAAAGTACAGAGCAACTGATCGGGGTGATGGAAATGGAAAAAGGGGAGGGACCTGTGACGTTAATCCATTGTTACCTAGCATCTGCTCATAAACTAATACTGTGCTGGGCACTGTGAAAAATTTCTAGGAAGAAGACTCTATTTTTTTTTTTTACTGTTGTTCAATTACAGTTGTCCCAATCCCCCCCAGCCTGCCCCAATTACCCCTTGCTTCCACAGTCAATCCTCACCCTGTGGTTCATGTTCATGTGTCCTTTATATATGTTGCTTGACTAGACCCTTCCCCTCCTTTTCCCCGTTATCCCCCTCCTCCATCCCCTCTGGTCTCTGTCAGCTTTTCCTTATTTCCATGTCTCTGGTTCTGTTTTGTTCCCTTGTTTGTTTTGCGGTTAGGTTCCACTTATAGTTGAGATCACATGGTACTTGTCTTTTTACCTCTTGGCTTATTTCACTTAGCATAATGCTCTCTAGTTCCACCCATGCTGTTCCGAAGGGTAGAAGTTCCTTCTTTCTTTCTACTGCATAGTATTCCATTGTGTAAATGTACCACAGTTTTTTGATCCAGCCATTTCTGATGAGCACTTAGGCTGTTTCCAGCACTTGGGTATTGTAAATAATGCTACTGTGAGCATAGGGGTACATAGGTTCTTCTGAATTGTTATTTCAGGATACTTAGGGTATAATCCCAGCAGCAGGATCACTGGATCAAAAAGCAACTCCATTTTCAGTTTTTGAGAAAGTTCCACACTATTTTCCACAGTGGCTGCAACAGTCTACATTCCCACCAACAGTGCACTAGGTAGGGCCCCCTTTTCTCCACAGTCTCACCAGCACTTGTTTGTTGATTTGGTTATGATGACCATTCTGACCTGTGTGAAGTGGTATCTCATTGTGGTTTTCATTTGCATCTCTCTGATGGCTAGTGATGCTGAGCATCCTTTCATATGTCTCTGGGCCCTCTGTATGTCCTCCTTGCGGAAGTGTCTGTTCAGGTCCTTTGCCCAGTTTTTAATTGTATTGTTGATCTTCCTGGAGTTGAGTCATGTGAGTTTTTTATATATTTTGGAGATAAAACCCTTGTCTGAGGTATCAGGTAAAATCCTCAATGAAATATTGGCAAACCACATCCAGCAACACATTAAAAAGATCATACCCCATAATCAAGTGGCATTCATCCCACGGATGCAAGGATGGTACAATATTCACAAATCGATAAACATAATACATCACATAAAGAAAATGAAAGACAAAAATCACATGATCATATCAATCAAGCTGAAGATGTATTTGATAAAATACAGCACCAATTTATGTTAAAAACTCTCAGCAAAGTTAGAGGGAGCACACTTCAACATAATGAAGACCATACACAAGAAACCTATGGCCAATATCATACTTAATGAGCAAAAACTAAAAGCTTTCCCCTTAAGATCAAGCACAAGACAAGGGTATCCACTTTCACTCCTTCTATTCAACATAGTATTGGAAGTTCTAGCCACAGTGATCAGACAAGAAAAAGAAATAAAAGGCATCCAAATTGGAAAAGAAGTAAAACTATCATTGTTTGCAGATGACATGATAGTGTGCAGAGAAAACCCTATAGACTCCACTAAAAAACTACTTGACCTAATAAGTGAATTTGGCAAAACAATGGGATACAAAGTCAATATTCAGAAATCAAAAGCACTTTGTATGGTAATAAAATATCAGAAACAGAAACTAGGGAAAAAACTCCCATTTACTATAGCAACAAGAAAAATAAAATACCTAGGAATAAACTTAATCAAGGAGGTAAAAGGCCTGTACACAGAAAACTACAGAACAATGAAGAAAGAAATTGAGGAAGATACAAATAAATAGAAGCATATATTGTGTTCATGGATTGGAAGAATTAACGTCATTAACATGCCCATACTACCCAAAACAATCTATAGACTCAATGCAATCTCTATTAAAATACCAATGATATATTTCACAAATATAGAACAAATATTTCAAAATTTTATATGGAACCAAAAGTGACCTCGATAACCTCCACAATTTTGAGAAAGAAGAACAAAGTATAAGGGATCACAACACCCGATATCAAACTATATTACAAGGCCACTGTAATCAAAACAGTCTGGTGCTGTCATAAGAACAAACACATAGATCAATGGAACAGAATAGAGAGCTCAGAAATAAACCCGTGTTGTCATGGTCAATTAATATTTGACTAAGTGGTAGGAGCATAAAATGGAGTAAAAATAGCCTCTTCAATAAATTGTGGTAGGAGATCTAGACAGGAAAATGCAAAAAAATGAAGCTAGACCACAAACTTACACCACGCGCAAAAATAAACTCAAGATGGGTAAAGGAGTTAAATATAAGATCTCAACACCATAAAAGTCCTAGAGGAAAGCATAGGTAGCAAAATTTCAGATATCCCACGCAATAGTACTTTTGCACTATATCTCCTAAAGCAAGGGATATAAGGGAAACAATAAACAAATGCCTATGCAGTTTTTACAAAAGAATATTTTTTGAAAATTCAGATCTTCTTCTTCCCCACTCTATTGTATCTTACCTAATTTGATCCCAAATACAGGAAAACACAAGTGAAAAAAATTAATATTGAAATAGAAAAGATCTTATTGGAGAAGGTATATACTTCTTCAGCAGAAAATATTGAATAGATGATAGTTACCATTAAAACTAAAAGTATATAGTATAAACTAAATATCAATGAAGAAGAAAATGTATGCACAAGTCTCCAAAAAAGAAATATTATACATGTTAAAATCCTATTAATATAAACATGAAAATCAATGTAAAATTCTTAATATTAAATAGCCTCAAAGAGTTTTCACAGATCTTTGAGCCCAGCATTCAGCTATTCATGATCCATCTAACTTTATTGATCATGTTCTGCATTCTTATGTTCTATGTCCATTTTAATCCCTCTGTGCACTCAACATACCTGTAAGTAAGATTCCTCCACTAAAGAAGGAAATAGCAAAGTAATCCACTAATATTTCTCCCACAGCATTCCCAATACTTTCCTGGGTACAGATTATTTTTAGTAGATCTGAAGTAAGACCAGTGAACCTATATTTTAAATAAACTTTTCAGTTGATATTTATGATCTAGAAGGTTTAGGAACACTGCTAGAAGCAACAAGAGAAGTCTAGACAGTTCCTCTGGGACTGGAGAACACAGAAGTGCACAAATAGTCCATGAGTCAGAAGGTAGCCCATCCTGGATGTGAGATGTGAAGTCAAGTTCACAGTCACTTCCTTCTTGCTTTATTTTTGGCACTTCTCCAACTCCTTGATGTCCTAATAAAGACAGATCATCACATTTTCACTTGAAAAATCAATGGTCAAACACATACAAAGCTGTTAAGCACTATGATTTCAAACTGAGAACATGCAAACATGTAAAAATATATATACGACATGTAGTTCATGAAAATAAATACAGCCATATTTGATATAGGTTACTTAAGTAAGGGAAAAGCCAGAAAATCCCTTTGCCACTGTGGACCTCTCTTCTATTGAATAATAACAAAAGAAACACCTCCTTCCTTGGGTGGACTGGTGAGGAAGATACCCCCCCCAAGGCAATTGTGATTGCCTAGGGCTGCACCTCAGGCAAAGGCTGGGTAAAGTAACATTCCCCTTACATTTTGGATTGTGAAACCAAGGAAGGCAGCTCTCAGCATCTGCTGAGAGGCAAAACTGGGATATATGAGTCTGGATCTCAAAGTTGACACACCTAGATGCTAGTTCATAAAGGGAGAAAGTGAGTGTTTCAAGAAAAAGTGCAGGGTAAGAAATGAGGGCATGTAGACATGTTCCCGTCCTCTTCCCAATCACCCTTCAGGCACAGCTACAGCACAATTTTCCTGTAGCATTGTTAAATGAGTGTTGTAAAAATTGAAACATAAAGCATGCCCCTTTTCCTCTAGGTGTGAGTCCATCACACGCAACTGGAAGAGCACTGATTGGAACAACAGATTGTCAGGTTTCAGAAGGAAAACAAGGAGTCCCTAAATAATCATTCCCGGTATTAGGAATTTTTATAATACAAACAAAAATTTTAGAGGCACAATAGAATTTCTTCACTATTGATATCTCAGGAATGACAATTTTATGAAAAATGAAATGCTTTCTCTGCACTTGAAAAGATTTAAAGGTGAACTGACCTAAAGAGAACTTATTATACTAAGTGGAATTATTCAACATTGCCCTTGCAAATGTGTGCTATAGAAACCCAGGTCAGTATAAAAAAAATTATTTGGCAGAAGGTATAACTTGAAGAAAATGCTAGATCAATCATTTCTTTGTAATTTCAGATATGCCTTTACATTTCAAAATAACTGCAAAAATATTTTTCATCCATAATCATTCAGCTAGCATTTCTCAAGAGATGCATTTTATACAGAATTTGAAATAAAGTCTAATGTTGTTTTGGGCAATTAACTTGGGAATCCGTATAGGATCCATACTGGAATATATCTTTCTTATTTTGGTAAAGGTTCATTGTTTGAATGCTTTTCAGAAGTTTCCAGATGATCACTCTGAGTGAACATATTTGTTGACTTGGGAGAAATTTATTCAACATGAAACTATTATATAAAACTCAGCCTCTTAACTATATTTTCATATGAGAACCTATAAGCAAAACAACTATTTCCTTTGCACTGGTCTTCACAGTATCTACTAGAAAAAGTGTAGGAAAAATTGGTATTACTCTCTATTTTCTGTTTTTTATTAATCATTATGCTATATTTTGGGACATGTCCTGATCTATATTCTGACAGCCATCTCTGATTCTTATATTTGTGATGGTTGGCAGAGAAAAGTACAACACTTTTTTTCATTGCAGGGAGACGTCCATGGTGATTCTCAGCTCAAATCGGAAATATTCATTGTCTACATATTAGAAAAAAAAAAGGAAACAATACACATATTACTTCATTTTCTCTTCCTGATAAAATACTAAGTCAGAAAGCAGGCATATGAAAGTTTTATCATAAAGGTGTACCTGTAACCTTAAGTATATACTATCCAGGAACTGGTGCTAGAAATTACATAGACATCTGGAGTCAAGGCATTATTACGGGCCATGGGAACAGTTGTAGCTGGAACAAATGAAAAACTTATTTGTAATACTCTCAGTTCCCAAGGGAAATTAAAAGAATGTACAACATATACCATTAGCATCTGGAAATTCTTGGTGGTGCATAGTTAGACTTAACAAATGAATTAGTAAAACCTGAATATTTACTCTTCCCTAGACTCTCTCAAAAAATGAAACTAAAATGAGCTTCCTTGCTCACTACTTTAGACCTATCTATTGATTTCA
Source organism: Mormoops blainvillei (assembly GCA_004026545.1). NCBI lineage: Eukaryota > Metazoa > Chordata > Mammalia > Chiroptera > Mormoopidae > Mormoops > Mormoops blainvillei. Next base: position 30,223 of record PVJD01003442.1, on the reverse strand, counting down.
CTTTAAATGAGGTTGGATTATTAGAAACTTGAGCAAAATATTAATACCTAATATCTATTATATACTTAAAGCGTGTCAGGCAATAATTCCAGGATTTAATTTATATTAATTCATTTAATCCTTATAACAGTTATATGAAGAAAATGAGGCATAAAGACTTAAGTAGATTGGCAATATCACATACCTAGTTAGTGATACAAGTCAAGAAACAACACAAGCAATCTGGGTTCAGAGGTCATATTCTTAATTTACCTATAACCGCCTATTAGAACAAGGAGATGACCACTTACATACATGTAACATACAAAGATAATATGAATTCAAGTAGATGAGACTTCTGCTTCCAGTAACAATGGGCTAGGTAACTGGGATTAAATTTCTGACTAAAAGCAACTGTTATAACTGGAAAAGTTTTTGAAACATCTGTAGGAAGGCATCAAAGAACCACGAAGGTAGTTCATGATTACTCAGATGCTGTCTGAGGAAGAAAGGACCCAGAGAGAATGGCTGAGAGTCAGAGACGCTGACAGCTTTGAGGGCCTGGAAACAAGAATTAGAGAATAGGGCCTATCAGTGTAGGGGAAATTGGTGAATTCTATTGGTTAGGACAAAGACAGGTTCACAGAGTAAGTGAATAGCTTTCACAAAGAACTGAAGTTTAGCTTTGAATAATTTTAATTCCAGAATTGAATTAGAATAATCCTGAATGATGATGTACAAACACCATTTAGAAACAATAAACAAACAAACATATATATGAGTAGGTAGGTAGGTATATTGATCAATACATCCTATACTTCAAATTATTTTTATGAATAATTTTCTAAACACATTTGGTACAATAAAAATAAATAAGGATAAAAAATCAGGAGACCATACAACATAAACAAAATCATAACTGGTCTGTAAGTCATGGTTCAATTAGAGAAGCATAGCCCTTAATAGACTTTCTGCAATTATGGGAGTTGTATAAACAGTCTCTGTAAGACTGTTGCCTTTGTACCTGACATTGAACTTGAAATTCATAGGTCTGGCAGTTGGGAAGAGAAGATGGATATAAAGAGGAAGAAAACAAAACAGTCTGGAACCAAAAGTACAAAGGAAATCAATGGATTATATAAAAAACATTATTAGCCAACTTGATCAAGATGACATTTATAAACCACTCCGCGTATTAATAGAAGAATATGTACTATTGAGTTAGCCAAAAAGTTTGTTTTTTTCCATAAGATGGCTCTAGTAGTGCTTAGCTGTCTTTATCTTCATTTGAAACAAGTTTGTTAGATTATATTGTGACAGCTGTCATATCAGCATGCATTTTAAAAAAACATCAAAATTGGTGAACTTTTTTGTAGCCCTTTTAATATTGAAGATGGAAGAAAATAAGCAATATTTTAGCGCATTATGCTTTATTATTTCAACAAAGGTAAAAAACACAACTCAAACACAGAAAACGATTTGTGCAGTGTACGGAGAAGGTGCTATGACTGATCAAACATGTCAAAAGTGGTTTGCGAAGTTTTGTGCTAGAGATTTCTTGCTGGATGATGCTCCATGGTCGAATAGGCCAGTTGAAGTTGATAGCAATTAAATTGAGACATTAACCAAGATAAATCAATGTTATACCATGTGAGAGATAGCCAACATGCTCAAAATATCCATATCAATAGTTATTGGTGAAAATTAAAAAAAAATGTGTCTTTTACAGAAAAAACCAAATGAACATTTTGGCCAACCCAATATTTTCAAGTATATATAAATAAAACATTCAGCCAAATAGACCATATACTAAGCATAACTAATTTTAAACAAATTTTAGAAGATTAAATCCATACAGCGTAAAATTTCTGACCACAACAAAATTAAAATAAAAAATAACATAGAAAAAATACCTGGAAAAAGTCAAATAATTGGAAAGTGAGCATAAACTTAGATATAATTTCTGATTCAAAGAAGAACATGTAAAAGAGCATTTGAACTGAATAAAATGGAAACACAATGTATCAAAATTTGTGGTATGCAGCTATAGCAGTAATTGGAAATAAATTTATAACTAAAGTGTTTGTAGTAAAATATTAAAATAGTCCAAAAAAATAATCTAAGTCTCTATTTTAAGAATCTGTAAAAAGAAAAGTAAATCCACAGTAAGTAGAAACAAGGAAGTGAAAAAAGTAGAAAATCATTGAATAAAAAGCAGTAATACGATATAAGGAAAATCAAGCCAAAAGTTGTTTTTTAATCAGTAAAACTTATAAAAAATTAATTAGAGGAATGAATAAAAAGAAATAAAGCATAAATTATCAAAGTTAGGAATAAAAGAATAATCTCTAAAGATCAGACAGTAAAAGGATAATGGTAAAATGTTATGAATACTTTATCTCAACAAGTTTAACACCTGAAATAAAATGGGCAATTTTTTTTTAATAATAAAAACTACCAAAGACAAGAAGGGATAAGTATCAGCAAATGATTCTGGAACAGTTACATGTTCACATGCAAAAGAATGATTTTAGACTCCTACTTTATACATACACAAACATTAATTCAAAGTGGATCATAGGCCTCAAAGTAAAAGCTAACACTATGAAATTCTTAGAAGAAAACATAGGAATAAACCTTTGTGACCCCAAGGTAGGCAATACTTAGATACGACACCAAAATCACAATCAATAGGAAGAAGATTGTGAAGCTGGGCTTTATCAAAATTAAAAACTTTTGTGCCTCCAAGTAAATTATCAAGGAAGTACAGAGACAGATCCATAGGTTAAAATAATATAATTTCAATATGCCCTAAAATATTTTTACAACTCAATAATGTTTTTTAAACAACCCAATTTATAAATGGACAGAAGATTTGAATAATTACTTCTACGAAGAAGATATCTGAAAGGTAATACATACATAAAGGTTGCTCAACATTATTACTTTTTTAAGAGATGCAGACCCAAATCACAACGAATTACTACTTCACACCTATTAGGGTGAATATAATAAAAAAGACAGTCATTAACATGAGTTGGTGAGGATATAGAGAAATTGAAACCTTTATATAGTGTTTTTGGGAATGTAAAATGATACTGCCACTTTGGAAAACAGTCTGGCAGATCTTCAAAGGGTTAAAAAAATAAATAAGTGACCCAGCAATTTCACACCTACATTTCCACTTAAGAGAACTGAAAATGTATGTCCATGCAAAAGGTGTACATAAATGTTATAGCAGCATTATTCATAATAACCAACTGGTTGAAGCAACCCATTGTCCAACAGATGAATGGATAGACATAATATAAATGATGGAATAGCATTTTGCATTCTTTCTTTATTTTCAATTTCTTTTATTTTCTTTAAAATTTTATTTATTTATTTTTAGAGAGGGGAAAGGAAGAGAAAGAGAGGTAGAGAAACATCAATATGTGGTTACCTCTCATGTGCTCCCCCTACTGGGGAACATAGCCTGCAACCCATGCATGTGCTCTAGACTGGGAATCGAACCTGCAATCCTTTGGTTCTCAGGCTGGCACTCAAACCACAAAGCCACACCAGCCAGTGAGCATTTTGTATTCTGATGCATGCTACAGCATGGATGAACTTTAAGAACATACGCTAAGTGAAAACAGCCACAAAAGGTCGTACATTTTCACATTTTTATTAAATGTCCAAAATAGACAAATTCACACATAGAGTTAAGTAGTTTAGTTGTTAACTAGTGCTGGAGGTAGAGAAATGGGGAGCGATTTGCTAAGCACACAAGGTTTCTTTGAGACACAAGGAAAATTCTAAAATTAGGTTATGGTAATTTTGCACACCATGTAAATTTGATAAAAACTGTTAAATAGTACACATTAAATAGGTAACCTCTATGCATACAAGTGAGAAAAAGAGAAGAAATCATGTATCTAATAACTTGAAATAGAAATATTTCACTTGAAACTTTCTGTGAAGAAAATACCAGGCAATATTTTCACCAATATGTCCCCCAGAGCAAAGGACATAAAGGAAATAAACAAATGGGACTTCATCAAAATAAAAAGCTTCTGCATGACTAAAGAAAACATCAGCAAAATGAAAAGGGAACCAACCATATAGGAAAACATTTATCAATGACACCTCAGACAAGGGTTTGATCTCCAAAACATATAAAGAACTCACACAGCTCCACTCCAGGAAGACAAATGACCCAATTTAAAAAATGGGCAAAAGACGTTTCTCCAAGGAGGACGTACAAAGAGCCCAGAGACATATGAAATGATGTTCAGCATCACTAGCTGTCAGAGAGATGCAAATTAAAACCACAATGAGATATCACTTCACGCCAGTCAGAATGGCCATCATAACCATATCAACAAACAACAAGTGCTGGTGAGGTTGTGGAGAAAAGGGAACCTTAGTGCACTGTTGGTGGGAATGCAGACTGGTGCAGCCACTGTGGAAAACAGTTTGGGATTTCCTCAAAAAGCGAAAAATGGAACTGCCTTTGACCCAGCAATTCCACTGCCAGGATTATATCCTAAGAATCCTGAAACACCAATTCAAAAGAACTTATGCACCCCAATGTTCATAACAGCACAATTTATAATAACCAAGTGTTGGAAGCAGCCTAAGTGCCCAACAGTAAATGAGTGGATCAAAAAACCATGGTACATTTACACAATGGAATAATATGCAGCAGAAAGAAGGAAGGAGCCCCTACCCTTTGCAACAGCTTCCATGTATCTGGAGAGCATTATGCTAAGTGAAATAAGCCAGATAGTGAAAGACAGATACCATATGATTTCACCTATAAGTGGAAATAAATCAACAGAACAAACAAGCAAGCAAAATATAATGAGAGACATTGAAATAAAGAACAAACTGACAGTAACCAGAGGCGAGGAGGGAGGGGATAATGGGGAAACAAAGGAAGGCTAATCAAGGAACATGTATAAAGGACACATAGACAAAGCCAAATGGGGGTAGGATCAAGGGTGGGACGCGGGGATGGGAGGGGCAGGGGAATTAGTAGGGGGGAAATGGACAAAACTCTACTTGAACAACAACAAATAAAATAATAAAAAAAGAGAAAATTCCAGGCCTTGACATACCCCTATATTTACTGAAGAAAGGATATCAATCATATTTAAATCGTTCCATAAAATGAAGGAGGAGAAATGTAGAGGACAATTTTCTTGTATTTGTTAGTGAAGGGACCCAGCCTCCTGAACAATGGAAGCTAACAAAATATAAAGAGAGAATATTTCCTTTTGTTCCCCAGAAACATTGGCTCTTCACATTTTAAGGGTATAAAACCCAAAAGTACTGTTCAGTGCCAGAGAAGAATGAGGCCCTGTTCCTGAGTTATCATTTACATTCCCAAGACTGTAAACTAGGAACCTTCTTATTCATTTCCCAGAGATTTTTTTTTTTTACTTTATGGAGATTAGGTCTCTCTTGTTCTCTTAGGAGGAGCAGGTAGCAGCTGAGCAGTGTGTGGTCCACATAAACTGCCAGATTCATTAATTCAGAGTGTCACTCTTGTAGTGCAAAAATTCCCCTCGGAGCACGTAGGCCTAGTCGGCTATTGTAAGTATTAATAGTTTGGTTCTGATCCAGAAACCTCACCTTTGCTTTTAAGACAATATAAATGCTATTGATATTGAATACTTACCAAGAAAATTTTCCCAATCATTTTATGAGGCAAACATTATCCTGATACCAAAACAAAACAAAGGTATTACAAGAAAAGAAAACCACAGATCAATATCTTTCATAAACATAAACATAACATCTTTTTGAAAATGTTAGTAAATTAGACCCTATAGTATATGGAAAGGATAATGTACCGTGAACAAATGGTGTTTAGCAAGTTCATCTTAACATTCAAAAATCAATGTACTTGAACATATTAGGTGAATAAAGAATAAAACACATATGGCTATCTCAATAGGTGAGTATTTGACAAAAATGCAATTGACAAAATTCAAAACATGTTATGATAAAAATTCACATCAAATTAGAAATGGAAAGGACCTCCTCATCTGATAAGTAACATCCACAAAAATCCTTCAGCTAACATCATAATGGCAGAGGCCTGAATACAGGAATGGGCAAATGTAGGCTTACAGTTATAATACAAGTACTAAAATAATGAACAAACAATAATACAAGAATAAACTTTGTGTTTTGTGCACTCATAACTGTAAACCTACTTGTGTCAAGTCCTGTATTTTCCTCCCTAAGAGTGGGAACAAGTGAAGATGTCTTTTGGCTCCTATGACTTTTATTCAATTTTTTACTGGGTGGCCTCAGCCTGGGCAATGGTCACGAAACAGAAAGAACAGTCGTGCAGGTTGCAAAGAGGAAATAAAATTGCCTTTATTTCCTCAACACATGTTCTTATCATAGAAATTCTAATGAATTCACCAAAAAATAATAAAGAGCTATTAAAATAAGTGCATTAATCAAGACCACAGCATGTACTATATACAAAGTATCAATAAGGGGGTGAATATGATAAAAGAGGATAAGATATGCACAATAAAATTACAAGACATCATTAGAAAAATGATTGAAGATAAGTAAATCAAGAGGTATATCATAGTCATTGATAAGAAGAACATATATTTTTACCATGCCAACTTTTTACATATTAATGTATAGATTGAATTCAATCTCAATCAAAATACTAGATAGCTTTTTATAAAAATTAACAAGCCAATTCCTCAATTTATATAAATATGTAAAGAACCTAAAATAGCCAAATAATTTTGACTAAGGTAACCAAAGTTAGAGAAGATACACTAACAGGTTTCAGGATTTACTCATCAGAACAGATATATGGATCAATGCAACACCATAGAAAGGCCCAAAATATAATCGCATGCCTAGGGTCAACTGATTTTCAATGAAGGTGCCCATGAAAGTCAAAGGAGAATGAATAGTTTTGTTCAACAAATGATGTTACGTTAACTAAATAGTCATAGAGAGAAACATGAACCTCAACCCTTGCTTCATGTCCTATACAAAAACTAAACTGAAATGCATCCCAGGCCTAATATGAAAGCTACACCTCTGAAAGTTTTAGGGGAAAAAAAAAAGGTAGTATTTTTGACCTTGGAGTAGGCAAAGATTTCATAGATAAAGCATCAAAGGTAGGAACCATGAGTTAAAAAAAATAGGTGGAAAGGACTTTGTCAACAGTTTTTCTCTTTGAAAAACACCTTTAAGAAAATGAAAAGGCAAGTATCAGCCTGGGAGAAAATATTTGTAATGCATATCAATAAAAAGAAAACAATTAAAATATTGACAAAAGATTTGAACAGACATGTCACAAAAATAAGATAAAATATGCCCAAAACACATGCAAAGATATTCAACATCATTAGTCATCAGAGAAAACTAAATTAAAGTCACAGTGAAACACAATTATACGCTTAATGGTTAATATAAAAAGACTGACAAGACCAAGGCGTGAGAATACAGAGCAACAGGAGACCTCACACATTGTTGCTGGGAATGAAAATTGCACAACCATTTTGGAAAAATCTTTGGCATTTTATTATAAAGATAAAAATACGCTGACTACATAACCCAGTCATTTTATTCTTTAGTAGTTACTTTTAAAAAAATGAGTACTTACAAGTCACAGAAACCTGCGTTTGTCTGTTTGCAGAAACTCATTCATGAGAGCAAAAATTGGAAAGAACCCAAATGTCTATCAACAGGTGAATGCATAAAAAATTGTATCCATATGATGGATTCTACACAGCAAAAAGAAAAAAAAAAAAGGAATGAATTACTGATGTGCACAACATAATGGATAAATATACAAAACATTTGAACAAAGTAAGTCAGCCACAAAGATCCCCATAATATATGATTTTCTTTATATGAAACTATCAGAAAAGCATTCTATTTTATACCTATAGAAAGCATATCAGTAATTGTCTGGGTCCAGTAATGGATAATGGTAATAGACTATAAAGGGAAATAGACAATCTTAAGTGGTCATAGAAATGTTCTATGTTTGCTTTGATATTCATAACAGATTTATACATTATTTATACAGTATACATTAATATTTCATGAACTATAAATATGTGTATAAATTATACTTCAATAAAACTTTTTTAATTTGAGGCAAATAACTCAACTGTTATAACAATTAGTTATAAGAACATATAGCTATATATATGATATATATGCAACTTTGTGTTATGTATGTTATATATATTTAGCTTAGTTATAACAGTCATTTTCTTTTATAAATATGATCAATTGAATAAGCCAGTTTCCAAAGTACCTTTAACCAAAGTGATGACAGATATTAAAAACCACACATCCATCCACATTTGCCATTGGATATGCAAAAGAATATTAATATCATATTATCAATATGATAATTTTTAATTAAGCAAATAATTAGTATAGGGCCAGGAATAAAATAGAATTTTTATCAGTAACAATATAGTCAATCACCTCTTTATTTTTGAGCATTTATGTTGCTTACTTCTTTTACTCTATTCTAGGTCCTTCTCTGAGTCTCTTATTTCCCTGTTCCTATGCCATGTCATCTTTTACTCCATTTAAACAGACATGACCAAATATTTTCATGTTTGACAATAATAATGAAACAATCCTCCAGTAATAAAGCAAGTAATTAATAGCCTTAGCTAGCATATTTGTTACCTGGAGTCTACTCCATTAGGTCAGGCTATCCTGAAGATAAATGCAAATTAATTTTTTCATTGCCTCATAATTTCAAACTCTGATGTAATCAAATCAGATCCCAGGGAGACATCATCATAATTATTGAACTTCTTATACTTTCAACAAAATGGCTCCATAAATACCGAAGGCAGCCCTTCAGTTCTTATATTTCACTATCTTCTAGGTAAAAGTACTCTATTTGAAAGTGTGCAGATTTCACAAGTTGAGAAGAGAAAAAAAAGAAAACATAAAATGGTTTTCAATGGGTTGATTTAAACCCAACTGCTTAAGTATAATGCAATCCGTTTCAGTTCCTTCAAGCACTGAAAGAGGGCACAACTGGAGCTGTCTCCAGGCCAATTCACTCCAGTTAACAGATGTGAATTAATATTTGCTAGCATCAGTTTTCTGATGGGAATCCTTACTTCACTTTTTTTCAGCTTCTCTACTAAATGAGCGAGACTTTCTGTTTCTATACAGGTGATGATCATTTCTTTTAATATTGAAACTTGTTCAGCTGCAGTCCACATATTCTCAGTATCACCTACTCTCTAAAACCTATGCTAATTCTAAAAAACATTTGACTGCCAGGCTTTTCTTTTAATTCAGAATGAGAGACGAAAGTTGTATGTAATAATCCTGACCAATCAGTGACATAGGCTTTATGAAATCTACCACTGTAACTGTTTAAAATGTTTTATTTTTCCTGTCTTTATGTAAATAAGAAGATATTAAATTACATCAAATATGACTGAGTGTTGAGTTGCCTTTTTATTGTCATTTGTTTTGTTGTTGTTCAGGTACAGTTTTGCCCATTTTCCCCCACCACTCCACAATCCTCTCCCCCCACCCTCAATCCCACCCCTCTTGACTTTGTCCATGAGTCCCCCATACACGTTCCTTGACCACCCTCCCCCGGATTCCCCCTATCTTCCCCTCCCCCATCTCCTCCATTCACTGTGTGGAAAACAGTACGGACTTTCCTCAGAAAACTAAAAATGGAACTGCCTTTTGATCCGGCGATTTCACTGTTGAGTTGCCTTTGAAGATAAAAGCAGTTTTATTTTTAATTCACTAATTTGGGGGGAGAGAAGTAAAAATGAAAAACTTATTTAAGCCTACTCTTCTTCTGATAGGCAAGGGAATGTGTTTAGAAGTAATAGAAAATTACTAAGAGGAACTCTAGTCATAAAAAAGCTAAAAACTATAACCTTTATCTCCAGAAACTGGAATTGTGAAAACCTGAGAAATGATTTTCTTTTTATCTTGGCTCAAAAGGACTATAAAGAAAAAATTGTGTATTTTCCTATAGATAGGTGGGTATTAGGTTAGATACAAAATGTCACAATTAATCTCAAATTTGTGATCTCTTAAAATAAGCACTGACAACTTCTGACTATAATTTCTCACACAATGTATTGATGTTAAACATGACATTTTCTTACAGAAGTTTCACTGAAAGAGAAGGGTGGCATAATGTCTCAGAACAAAAGAAAGAAAAGGCTGCCACCCCACCAAAGGTAGGTAATCAATTTTTCACTAAATCGGTTCTTCATTATATGATGGGAGAACAAATTGTTTAAACAAACCAGAGCTTTATAGAGTAAGAAAAGAAATATGTCATGTAGAATGTTTAAATTAATAATTTAACACAATATTGTACAAAGGGGCAATCGATGGAGAATTAATATTTTTGACAGTTTCAAAGCGATTTTGCTTAGTAATTCATACCATATAGAGATCACAGTCTATAATCCATGAACTTATTCAGGAAACGTTATGAAGTGTTTCTGATTTAGAAGATATCACGCTGGTTGCTGTGGAGGGTAAATTGTGACCCAGTGAACAGCTCAGGCCTACTACGCTCATGCTTTTTTTTGGACATACCCAGTGATTTTGACTTCAGGGACTCAATTTCCCATGGAAAGGAAGAACAGCTCAGGGGTCAGAACCAAGAAGAGGGTAGGGTGAAGGGCTGAGGAGAACGATAATTAGGCAGCTACTCCTGGGAGCAGAGTGGATCCTAATAAAGGAACATTTCTTACCCCGCCGATCAGCAGATCCTTATACCATGTTCTGCTGGATCTGATAACTGTTATGAAGGAGGGGCTGTTATGTACCTTTTATTCTCTACTTCTTACATGGGCATATTTTTTTGTGGTTACCCTGTTACTGTGACACCATGTCTGGTGTCACTTGGGGAAATGGAAGACAGGATACTTCCCTTTAGTTCATATAAACCACGGAAACCTCACCCATAACTGAGTTTAGACAATGAGATCCTAGACTTTGAGTCTGACTTTACAAGGAGATAAAAATCTTGGGAGGCTTAAATCTATTTTGCATGTGGGAAGAATGTAAATAATTGACACTGGAGTGTGTGCTGTGGAAAATGAAAAGTAGTTCCAAATGATTTGCCTCACTTTCCATCAAGCGATGGAATCTAAGCTTCCACCTACATTGAGTTGATAATTGTATGTCTCCTCATCAAGTTTAGTCCAGTTGTACTTGTTACTATAATCAGGTAACTGACTTAAATATTCTGTAAAACAGTACTACGCAAAGTGCGTATAAGCCTGGGACTGGATTACTACATGATTCTAACTGGCTGGTAGTGAGGTAAGCACAGTAATTGAGTGCCTAGAGTCCCTCAGAGCAGCCTGATTTTGCCACAACAACCAAGCACATAAACAGGGTCCGCAAGTACAGTTTGGCATTGACATTTTGTGAGAAAATATGTTCTACTATCTTAGAAGTAGTGACTGGAACTCATTAGAAATAGTTAACAAGATTAAGAAGTTTATGCCAGAAATAAATCAATACATTGCTTTCTTCATCAAAAAAGTCTTGCAATGCAAAAACCATGAGTTAAGCAGGTGTGATTATTGGCAAGGTAAAAATTATGAATTATATAAAGGCTAACATGTTAAATTTGAAAATATTTTTTTCAAATGTGAAAACACCTTCATTGTCTGCTAAGATACAATGGTTACTGAGGAGAAAATTTCAGTTGGAAATATTTGAACTACAAAGTAAATTTACTGTTTTATAATTTCTTTTAAAAATTAGTTTGATTCCAACTGTGGTAAAGGCAATGTTATCTGATATTTTTGTTCTTTTTAATAATAATCATAATACTTCTATGCAAAGAAATATAACATGTCTTTCCATGAAAGACAGGGCCAGAGACTCAATCATATTGTAAAGTTCTCATAAAGAAAAAGCAATTGACAATTCCAAAATAGACAAATAAATAAAAGATGGACAAATAAGGATACCCATGGAAAAATGGGGCAGGAAGAGAAATATTTCAATTGGAAGAGATATCTGTATGGCCAGCAATGCACATACAACAGGGAAGCTGGCCTCCTTGTCCGCATGCTATCCCTGCAATTCCTCCCAATTCTGGCCACTTAAGATCTGATGAGCTTTTCTTCTTGGCTTTCATCCAACTTTTTTATTTAGGAAACATCAGCCAGATACTCCCAAGTGGAAAGAAAAGCTCAAGTTGACGCTGGCCTATCAGTTTGCCTGTCTGATGAGTGATCTCCAAAAAAAGCAGCCATGAAATAAACACTGGAACTCTCTGTGGAATATACCACCACCTTCCTCTGACTGGAAGGGGCAGTCTTCTACTGCCTCCACAAAGGAGGCCCACCTAGAAGAATGGGAAATATGTACCGAAAGAAACTTAATGTCACGTTTTAATAGAGTAAAAAGCACTCACACACATATACACACACCAACCCCTATGGTCTAGAGTAAGCCCAGAAGAGAACTCCCTGTAATTAACCCACCCCTCTAGTTAACCCATAGACTTCACTAAGTAAGAAAGAAACGTCCAGAAAACCTACAGATTTCTAGCAATGCAATAGTTTACTCAGTCATTGATTACCAAGCATTGGTGTCGCGCTAGTGACCTGAAGGGAACTCCAAAGAACTGTCTGTAATCTTAGATCTTCCATTATAATCAGGGTGTGTTCCAATCAGCATAAGTGTGCTGCCAGTCATACTTGCAGAGCCACCCCAAGCCATCCACAGAATATTTGAAGTTTGGTTGATGGAAAGAAAACTGTGTTGGGTAAAACACTGATTCATCTCTGCATCCACTAAGATTGTATTTCCAAGCACTTTCAACATACATTTAACCATGAACATGCCATCAAGGCATTTAAAAAAAACAAGGATTGTTGCCAAGACCCCTCCAGGTAGTTTAAGCGGGTCATTAACTGGCCTTAGTTTTCTAAAGATGCTCTCTGCTGTGAAGTTTTAGGGAAGGAGACCCCGGCTCATAAAGTGTTCCCAAGTGTCAACGAACTGAATGGCATAGTTTCTGCTGGTTTAAGCGGCACAGCTGGATATTTCGGACTTCCTGGATATTTTCCAATCTCAAAATCTTCTGTCTCCTTAATTTTAAAAAGTTAAAAAACCATGAGATAAAGAAAGACAGAGAATATTCAACAAACAAGATAACCATAATAAATTTGCCAAGGTGGATACAACTACTCTGTTCAGAAAAAAGGCTTTGTTCAGAAAAGAGCTTACTGCTTTTGCCATAGGAAGCTCTATTCTGAATGCCCTCCAGTATCCCTCAGGTAAGCTCTTATATCAGTCTTTTCTCACATCGAAATATTTATTACCAAGTATCTCCCTGTTTCTGAATACACCAGATCACTCCTATCTGAAAAGCACCTTCCATCAATGTTACAAACTATGCAAGCTTTTGCTCTAGTTCTCCCTACATTTCATTCTCAGAATTCTTAAAAGTCTAGGCTCTCCCCCTAGCCTTTGATTCCTCACCAACCAATAAAAACTTAATCCTCTGCAATCTGGTTTCCACCTCCACAGTGGCTAAAGCTGCATTTTCAAATGTCACCAAATATAACAGCTGGCCCCAAGCCTCACCATAAATCCCTCTCCTCCCTCAATTTCATTATCACCACACTGTCCTGTCCTTCGATTCCAAACTTGCTGATCTCACTGTTCTCTCTAGCTCCGCTGCCTCCTCTAAATCCCTAAATATTTGTATCTCAAGGTTTAATTATCACCCATCTCCTCTTCTTACAGTTTTCCTTTGTTAATTTGAAGAGTTGTGGTGACTTCAGTCAATTCTTTTGTGCTGAAGACTTCTACACATTTTTATTTGACCTTACCCCTCTCCAAGCCCCAGACACAGTGCCCTGTAAGAATCTCTACAAAGGCATTTCAAATTCAGTGTTTCACAAGCAGATCTCAGCCTCCCTTTCTCAGTCTCCTCCTCAGCCCCTCACAGAGACATTCTTTAACTTTTCTGATAAATCGTATTCTTCATTATGTGGCTCAGAATCTTGCAGGTGTCACTGACCTTGTCCTAAGACTAAAGGATTTTGCTCCTGATACACCCATAGCAGGGTTTTTCTAGCCCCACTGCCACTAACACACCACACACACACATCCATACAAGTCTCTCTTTTTTTTTTCTTGAATTTTGTTCTGGAACTTTGATTTCAAAGAATTATAAAATCTAGAATGATATTACAAAGTTCATATTTTAACAGACAAGTGCTACCAGTATAACATACATACTGTATGCTGATGAATTACAATGTAAATACAATATATCTTTATTCATATAAACTTTTTTCTTTCCACCTTTTGATCTTCCAGGCCTGTCTTACCTCACACCTGAGGTTCTCTCTCAGTTTTCTAACACAGTGATGCCATTACGTGATTGCCCTTCAAGGGAAGATCCTGCCACATCACATTCCTGCTCATAAACTTCTCTGCTTCTCTTGTGATTCCAATTTACCCGTATGGCTGTATCTTCTCTTCCTAATACATACTGTAAGTTTAAAATAAACTATACTTTCTCTTCTTCCCTAAACATGATCTAGACATTCCTTCTTCAGCATATTTTTAAAATTCTGTTTATTCTGCCTTTAATTCTATCCAAACTCCATCTCTTAAAGCTCATTCATCCTTTAATGCCTGTCTCAAAGGCCATCAGTGCCTTTAAGTTTTTCTTAATTTTTCCTATCTAAAGGCCCCCTTCTTTCTCTGAGCTATTACTGAGCCTCTTAGCTTTCTCTGGCTTGGACTTACTGGTATTTTAAAATTTGCCATCTGTGTGTATTTAGCCTTCCTCTACCTACATAGGACTTTCCATAAATTACCTCATGTCCATTTTGTGAAAAGAACATGAGCATGGAGTCAGGTAGATCTACATATGGCTATCACTTCACATTCATGCAGCTACTTCGCCACTGAGTAGCTGCATGAGTGAGTAAAAAAGAGAAACTCTGCAGCACAGGGGGGCATCCAGACCAAAGGCAGGTCCCATCAACCTTCATGCAGTTCTGCTGGCGCCGCTCTCTGATGGTTCCACCTCACTCCCTCTCCCCGCCGCGGAGCCTATCACAGAAGCGAGCTATACAGCAGAAACCTGAAATTTCAAATAATAACAAAAACTGATTTGATGTTGGGAAATCACTACCTTAAATAAAGCTCTGTGAACATCTCTTTGCAGTCCTACAAGCCTGGGAACTTGGGACCTTTCAGTAGACAGTGTTTGTGTGACCTTTACAATAGTGCTTAAATATATCTGAATTTGACTGTCATCAGACCAAAACTACACATTCTACATATAGTCATATTCCATTCCCATCTTCCTCTCACTCCTTGATTTATAACCAGCCTCCTGCAGCCATTTAAGTTATCTAAACTACTCCAATAGTAATTGGATTTTTAATCTTTGATTTATGACTGCATTTAAGGTAAAAATATCTGGGAGCGTTCCAGAATAATAATTAAATAAAACAAAATATTTTATGAATAAAAAAAGAACAAAAAATGAACGGGAAGTTTTCCATTCCTTAGAATATTTAAGAGCTCCAAATATTAATGCTCCAGCTTCGGTGCCCCCTTCCTCCTAAAAGACTTTCCCTCCTCCTCATTTGTACTCTTAGAATACTTTGTGTATACCTCTAATGAGAAAAATTACTTAATCTCTGAGCCTCAGCTTCTTTATCTAGAAAATGTTTTAAAGATGAAGCAGGACAATGAAGGGTGAATGTTTTCCTGAGAGGCAACTGACACATGAAGCGACTGAAATCCAGAGTTTACTTGTCTGAGATTAAAGACTGAATTAGTAACAGAGCATGAGCCAAATTTTGCTTCTCCTTGTCCCAAATTTTTCATGTGGTATCATTTTTGGTTAGGTGAGACAATGATGGAGTTGAGCCTGTAGGCAAGAAGTGCTTGTAAACATTCCTGAGTGCCTCATTTATGCCAACCTCTGACGACCTCCATGCAAAGTTAATAATAGGTGTTATTTGTTGCACAAACAATGAAAATGAAGCTCAGAGAAGTGAAGCCTGTTAATAATGCTCATACAGGAAGTAGGTGACAGGATTTGGTCTCTGATCTGGTGCCAAAGTTCATAATCTTTTGCTTATGTTGCATTATAGAACAAAGTTCACATGACTGAGATGTAACAAAAAAAATGGAATTTACATTTTGTCTTATGACAGCCTAATTTTGCATGCTAGTCATCCATTTCAAATGAATATGTTAGTGTTTCAGTTCCTGAATGAGGGAAACAACATTGCTGCCTACCAATGCATAGCAAAAGAGTGTTATAAACACTGAAGTACATCAGATGTAAAATCTATTGAATCATATGAAGAAATAGATTTTTCAGTAAATGAAGTATTTGATCATCAACCAGATTGTCTAATTTACTTCTGCGCCTTTTTCAAACATTATATTTCTCAGTGAATAATCAATTGATTTCAGAGACTAATACGGTTCAACTGGAGGCCACTCCAACTTAGTATGAATATATAAAAGTTATAAATTTTTAAATAATTTTAAACAAATAATTTCTTTCAAAGCCTGGACCTGGACTGAATAGTACATCAAAATGTGTCATTTGTATACTGCTGGTTGTTGGTGAGACTGGGATGAGTAATGCATCATCATTGGAGTAAGATCATTGAGGCTTTAAATCATGTGAAAAGTTGAAAAGAGACACTTCCAGGTGGAATGAGCAGTGCAAAGGTCAAGGGGTAAAAGTGCTAGTGTAGACAAGCTTTTTAAACACTAAGGATACATAATTTGAAAAATCAATGGAATTTCTGTTACCATAGATAAATTAAATAACATCAAAAATATGGTCAATATTTTTACTTTTTCTCATACAATTTCAGACTGAAGTGCCAGAACACACAAATTTTCAGTGAAAGCAATTTCTGAACTCAAATGTCATCTTATGATTAATCTCTTCAAGTTCATAGTTTTTTGATTAATACAATCTGAAAATTCTTAATTTCAAAGATAATGTTTTATATCCATAATTTTCATTTGGATTTTAGTGGCGAAAAAGCATATTTATTTTAAATTAAGTGAATGAATCATCTAAAATGTGTCACTTTAATAAAGGGGGAATAGTCAGCAAACATTATTGAGGTCATAATATAAACAAAGAATGATTTCAAATAAATGATACAAACAAAAATAATAAAATATTCCACAAGCCATTTCCTTATAGTGAACTCCCTGTTTGCTATAATTCAAAATAAAGTTTTTAAAGGATTGTAAGCAAATTAAACTGTGCTTATCATTATTTAACCTGATTTTTTTAAAAGCCTAATTGCATCTCTTTAAAAAAATCAATTTTTCACTCTGCTCAAGTTAAATTAACTGTGCTTGACTGGTTATATTTTCAGAAAAGCAAAACAAATTTGAAAATTGTTGCTGCGGTGATGAGGAAACCTCCTAATTTGTTTTGTCAGAGCTTTCAACATTGTGCTAAATGTACAGAGTATAGTAATTAGACTTCATTTCTCTAACAATTATTGCCAATTTCCTGTACAATTCTGTTTTACTGTCGAGTACTATAACAATGTCAATTTAGAGAATTAAATTTTAGAAATGGAAAATGAATTGTCAAATATAGAATTTAGACCAAAAGGAAAAGTTCTACATTATAAAATAAACACAATATACTTGTATATTTTGTACAAATTGTCTTAAGGGATAGCTACGGTCTTCTAAATGTATATTACTAGCATTATTATAATATAATATCTTACTTCATAATAATTTATAATATCTTACTTCATAATGATTTATATAGAGCTTCAATATAATATATTGAAGCTAATATAATTAAATATATCTTACTTCATAATAATTTATATAGAGCTTCAATGTTTATTTTTTATATTTTTAAAGATTTTATTTATTTAGTTTTACAGAGAGAGGAAGGGAGGGAGAAAGAGAAGGAGAGAAACATCAATTGGCCGCATCCCATATGCACCCTGACAAAGGAACAAACCCACAACCTAGGCCCTAACAGAGAATCACACTGGTGACCTTTTGCTTTGCAAGACAATGCCCAACCAACAGAGCCACACTGGCCAGGGCTAGAGCTTAAATTTTTAACACTTTATTTCATACACACAAGAAACCTGAAAGGTATTATTTCTATTCCACAGAAGCTAATATTGGTCAACAACATAAACACCCAGGTTCTTTAATCCATGTTCTTCCATGATCTTTTGGGCATTCTTTAGTTACATTTTTCTTAACAAGATCTTTCAAAAGTTTAAACCTGATAGAGAAATTTACTTTGAAAATCAAGATTTTCCTCATGCCTCCATGTAACTGTTAAAAGAATCAATGTAAAATTTTAACTGTTTGTAGATTTCCATTTAATTTTTTAAAAATATACTTATTGAGATTATTACTGTAATACAGGATTAAAAGATAAAATTCCTTCCCTCAATAATATAGTTGGCAGTAAAACAACTACATACATAATGACAGGATCGCGGTAAGTGCTATGATAGACGTGTACCAAGTTAGTATGGGACCATGAATAAAGGCTGTCCAGTTCAGGAGCCTGAGACAGACCTGGTAAGTTCTTCCTCGATGGTTTGATAATGAGGTGCAATTTTGAATGCTTATTAGTACTAATCTAGATAAAGACAAGGGAAAGGAATTCCTGAGATAGCATACTAGAGTAGCAAAAGCAAAAAAAGGCACGCAATTTTAGGATTTGTTCTAGTACTTACAAGTATTTTGAATGCAGAGAAGGTCAGATTCAAGTGGAGATTTGGCAGGAGAAGGGTAGGAGGGACCATTGAGTCCAAGTCATTAGGTCCAATACACCAGGATCCACAGCTCAAAGTTTAGTCCTCTGGCCACTCTTAATGTATTTAAATGCAATATAATGTGATTAAATACAATATAACCTAGATATTCAAGAGTGGCATTTTACTTGTAATAGGCTATTTAATATTTTATTGCAAAAGGTATACTTCTACATTGTAAAATTCAAGCAACTTAAAAAAATAAAAGTGAAATACCTTCTCTCATTTCCATTTTGCAGAGCTAACCATTAATAGTTGCAATATCTTCTTAAATTTTTCCTAATCCTAAGTGTGTGAGTTTGTATATTTATCTATCATGTGTCTAGCTATCTAGCTACCTAGCTATTATTAACATAAATGGGGTCATGATAATTTTTGGTTTTAATGCGTTTTTTAACCTAATTTATTGTGGCCATTTTCTCACTATTCTACCTCATTGTTTTTAAAGAATGTTACTTTTACATTACATATTTATATTACAATAATTTACTAATCTCTAAAGATTAACTCTTTGATTGTTTCCACTTTTGCTATTATAAAAGCAATTGTAATACATATGTGTGTACATACATACACACACATGCACACATCAGTACACATTTCTACATGTGAGTGTTCTATAGGTACATTCCTGGTTTTGGCCATCCTGAGTTGAATGTTCTATCCACTACCAATTTTGATTGAAACATTATCTAATTGTTCTGTAATTCTTTGAGTGAATTTTTACTCTTTGTTGATACTTTAGATTATAAATAAATCTCTCCCTATCCAGTTCTCATCCAAAAGATGAAATATTCCATTAAAAATATAAAAAATAGATTTATAGCACTTTTAGGCTTACAGATTTTTTACACATTATTAATAATATGTATTTAAATCCAAACAAAAATAATCCGACAGGCTGAGGTGAAAGTTCATTGTAGTTTTTCCTTTCTTTTATTTTTTAATAGAGAAGGAAACCAAGTCTTGTGCACTTAACAAAGCTCTGGGTATTAATCTAGGACACTACTTCCATTTTACCACCTCAAGTACACATGCAAATAGGCATAATATGGGTTTCTTAGATTTTTTTTTTGGCTTTCTTTTTGTACCACTTAAAACTGCTGTGTATAACTTTGCATCAAAGCTACTCTGTTCATAGGGACTCAAGATATTATTAGAGTATTATAAAATAAAAAGAAAAGAAAAAAGCTGATTTCAAAGACTAACAAGGGAGGTTAAAAAAAAATCATCTAATTTTGAAGCAATAATTTACAAAACCTCATGCGTAGCTGTATTTTTTAAATAAAAAATATATATTTCTATCATTAACTATTATTATCCAAGGGAATTGGAGAATAAACAGGCTTTCTAATGAATACATTTAAATACAGCAACTTTACTTTCTATTAGCTGTAAAGTATCCCCCCCTAGATGGGAGGTGTCTGTTGCCATGTTCTGTTAAACTCAGGGATAAGAATGGAAATGAGGTCAAGAGTCACTCCTGAGCAAAAGTTTTGCTTAAATTTCATGAATAAAGCCAACGAGTTGTCCATGAAATTAGAGTTAAAGACAAAATAAGCAATTAAAGGTATAAAAGTCATGATAGGTAAATGTACCTGGCAGTGTTGTGTTCAACAATCAGGTGTGAGTTGAAGTCCCATTTCACAAATGAAGGAAAGAAACATATTAAGCTGGAAAGCAGAACTTGCCTTTATTTTTCTAAGAGAAAATATGACAAAACTCAGAAGGCCTCTGTACTGGGAAGTTAAGATTGAAACAATACAATTCAGGAACCAATAAGTGGGTAACGAAGATTAAAGGAAAGACAAAATGTGTGCCTAGGCAGGGTATCTTTTTATGTTATCAGGTTGCATCTCTGTGTTTATTATGAATGATAGGTTACCTCACATTCTCTTTAAAGTTTTGAATTTTTTAAATTTTTCACAAAGAACAATAAATATGAATAACTTTTATAATAAAAATATATATATAAATATGTTTTGAAATAAACATTATTGAGGTACATATGCATTACAATAAAATGCAACCATTTTATATGTACATTAAATACATTTTGATGAATGCGTTATACACTTTTGTGACTACCACCACAGCCCCAATTTAGGATATGTCCATCACCACAAAAAGTTTCCTTCTGCCTCTTCCCAGACAATAACCCTCTACCTTCAACCACACGCAACAATCAATTTGCTTTCTGTCCCTAGAGATTAAATTGTTCTTTTCTTGAGTTTCAGATGAAGGGAGTCATGAAATCATACTGTGTAACTTTTGTTTCTGGTTGGGTATTTGTGTTTGTTTGTTTCTTTTCCTCAGCATGTTTGTAAAACTCATTTATATTGTTGTAACTGTAAGTAGTTCCTTCATTCTATTTCTCAATATTCTACTGTGAGAATAAACTATAATGTGTTTATCCATTCACCTGTTGATGGGCATTAGAAATCTTCCCAATGCGACACGAGGAAGAATAAAGTTGTTAAAAGAATTACTGTGCAAATCTTTATGTGAAGATGTTTTAATTTTTCTTGTGAAAATACCAAGAAGTTGAATTTCTGAGTGATATTATATCTATATTTTAATTTATAAGAAGCTGAAAATCTTTCTTTTATTTTTTTATTTTTTTTACTGTTCAAGTACAGTTTTGTCCATTTTACCCCCATCACTCCCCCCACCCCTCACATCCCCACCCCCAACCCTCAATCCTACCCCACCTTGGCTTTGTCCGTGAGTCCCCCACATAGGTTCCTGGACCACTCTTACCCTGTTTCCCCCCGTCTTCCCCTTTATTATCTCACTTTACAATTCCAGTGTGTGTGTGTTCTATTTGCTACTTACACGTTCTTAACAAAACTTAGCATTGTCAATGTTACTAAATTTAACCATTCTGGTGGGTGTGTAGTGGTATATCTTTTTTATAATTTTATTTCTCTAATGACTAATGGTATTGGACAACTTTTCATGTGCTCATTGGTTCTTTGTATACCTTCTACTGTGATATCTGTTAAAATTCTGTATAATTTTTTAAAACTGGGTTATTTGCTCTATTATTAAGTTATGAACATTTTTTTAAATATTAAGGCTATAAGGTCTTTGTCAGATACATGTCTTGTAAATAGTTCCTTCCAGCTGGTAGTTAACATTTTTATTTTCTTAATAGTGCCTTTTGAAGAGCAGAAGTTTTTTTTAATTTTGAGGATGTCCAATTAATACATGTTTTATATTTATAGTTAGTGCTTTTAGAATCTTATGCAAGAAATTTTTGCTAAATGTGCTGAAGAACCAAAAAAACAACAGAGTATAGTAGTTTTTCTAAGTTCATTCTTTATTGTTACAAATGGTGGGACTTAACAATTAATAATTGGAGCCTTTGGATAGAGCATCTATAGGTTCTAATTAGTCCAACATAGCCCTGGTTTATTACATAATTATAACTTTTAATGCTTTCTCTTTTACTCTTAAAGGTATCCTCGTTTAGATGGTAAAATATGGGTCACCCTACTATCTTCTCTGGCTTTTCGACCCCTATATGTCTTACGATGGTGATATCAAATAGCCCCTTGGAAAAATGTGTTGAATACCATCCAAAGATCTGAACGTGGGTTTTTGGAGAGTAGATATTTCTAATTTTTGGACTACAGAACAGAACCTGCCCAGGACATCTTATGTATGATTTTTAAGTGTTTTCTTAAAAGGGGTATATTTGAATATTCTGGGACACTTTTCAAAGATAAGCCTTTCTTTTTGCTACTCTAAAGTCAACCCAGCTAAGTTTGTATTTGCAAGAATAAGAAAAAGAGGATTTTAGAAGACTATGCATGGTAGGCTGAATAACGGGCTCCAAAACAGTGGTGTCCCAATCCCTGAATACCCTTAATGCTATTTATATGGGAAAAAGGAGCTTGACAGGTGTGATTAAGGGTCTTGACCTGTGGATATTATTAAGGCTTATTTGTATAATTAAGGTTTATTTGTAAGGCTTATTAAATATAATCACTAGTGCCCTTGTAATAGGAAGGAAGAAAGAGATTTGACCACAGAAGAGGAAGCAGGAGACCTGAGAAACCAAGGAATGCAGTGGCCTCCAGAAGTAGAAAATGCAAGAAAATGAATTAGGAAAATGCAAGGAGAGAATTTTTTCTCTCCAGAAGAAATCAACCCTGCTGACGCCTTGACTTTAGCCCATTTAAACTGATTTCAGACTTCTAGCCTCCAGAACTGTAAGAGAATTAATTTGTGTTGTCTTAAACTACCAAATTTGTGGTAAGTTTTCACAGCAGCTGTAGGAAATAATACACTAATACAGCACTTTTTTATTTGCAGTTCATATTTTAAGCACTTTATATTGACCAATCTCACAGAAATTCTGTGAAGTAAGTGGGATCGTCTTCCATAAATAAGGAGTCAGAAGCTCAGAAGTAAAACCATGCAGTTAATAATTCTCAGATTTTATTATTTGCCATAACTTGGGCCAAATGAAACATAAGTCAAGAGGACTAGAAATATGCCAGTGATCAAAATCAAGCCAGGCTGATGTAGAATGTTTGACCTAAATATGAGATATGGTTCTAGAGACAAATGTCTACATGAGAATGAAAAAGCTCTTAGTGGGTACTAGTAGGAACCGACATAGTTCTGAAAGCAAGTTGATAAAAATGCATTATTTAATAATAAATCTGCTTTGGTGAGAATGTATCAGCTGCTTAAATTTAAACAGGAAAACTTGACCATTTGTTCATATACTTCTAATCAAAGAATACAATGCCTAAGTATGTATGAGAGTATAATTGAATTTCAGAGTTGGATCTTCTCCTTTCTATGTGAAGCCTTTATTAAACAGTAAATTATAAACTTTTCTAAACAACAAAAAATAAATGTCAATATCATATGTGAAACATAAACACATTTTCATGAGAAATAATTTCAATAAAATTTGATACTCTAAGTTATATATGAAAGTATGTACAATTTGCCAATATGAAGAAATTCTACAATACGCATGTGAAAATCAGGTCTAAGATTTATAGTTATGTCTTGTATATATCTGAGAATAGCTGTGACCTTGCAATGTCTGACACATGTTAGGTGGAAATCATTTGCTAAACCATGAAGCATCAAATAAACTTTTGGAGATGTGTGCCATAATATTTTTAAAAGTAATGCACAATAAAGAGTAATCAAATTGATTTCCAATTATTGGCATGCTATCTATAAGAGGTAGCAAAATGCACTTATAAGAGCACAGAATTTGAATTTTGTGTTCATGGTAACTTTGTGATTGAGTGTGTACCACAAAGTGTGCAAGCCCTTGGAGCTTTGCAGTGCACAGGCTATGCCACCATGTCTACTGGTCCTACCTCCTTCTTCCTGTGCAGGTATTGAAGTTTTCTGTGATTCAGCTCCCTCTATAAATGGGGATAAAAGTAACACCTCCATTGTGGGATTATAATTAAGAATAAATGACTTATGCCCTGGCTGGATAACTTGGTTGGTTAGAGCATTGTCCTAATATGTCAAGGTTGTAGGTTTGATTCTCAGGGGGCACGTAAGAATCACCTAATGAATGCATAATGAAGTGCAACAGCAAATCAATGTCTCTCTCCCTCACTCTCTCTCTCCTTCTTATGTCCTCTTTCTCTCTAAAATCAATCAATAAAAATATAAAAAAGAATAAATGATTCATATATGCAAAGCACTTAATATAATATCTGGAATATAGTAAGCACTAGCAATACGCTTTCTACAGTTAGGTTGATTAAATAATATCAAACAATATACTTAATAATTCCATAAATTACAACTTTTTACTTTTCTAAATCCTGAAATGTTAATATCAGATACTCTGCAACTTCAACTTAAATGGAATTTAATTAAAAAATAACTTTATATTTTCATTGCCCTTATCAAATAATGAATTTCTTTCATATTCAATGTTAAAATATCTTACATATTTGATATTCTAGTAACACTAGTTCATTATAGAAACTTATTTAATAATAATTTACTTATAACCAGAGGTAAGTAACTACAATATCTTGAACTATGACACTTTCTACATTTATGTGAGGATGAGAGTGATTTGGTTTTCTAACAAGAGTATAAGGTGGGAAGAAAGTATTCTTTATCATTTAGGAAATCACATTCCCCTCTTATTTAATCTCAACAGGAAATATCTGCTTTATATTGATATTATGAGATAAAATGAGTGTTTAAAATAAAATAAGTTTGGTTATTTTCACATCTAAATACATTTTTCAGCACTTATCAAAACCTTACAAAATGATTGGTCTGAGAGTGAAATACAAGATATTTAGAATTCAAATAAACAGCCCTACAAAAGTTTAGGGTATGTTCATTTACTGGCGATCATTTTTAAGATACAGTAAAACAAAAATCAAACTTTAGGAATGAAATTTTAAGATAATATAATTGGTAAACTGTTTACTCCTACTGCTGAACTCACTTGAACATTTCTGATTCAGATCATAAGTCAGTAGGCTGATCTTCTCTTTGGAAGCTACAGGGTCCGGCACAAATAATGCCCCTTTTTTTTATTACACAATCGCTCATTACAAAATCACAAGTATGTAATTCTGCACATAATATCACACTCAAGCATACCATGTGACAATTTAAGTGAAATGTTCAAATTAAAACTATAAATTATTACATCCATATTATTACCCTACCAGCCACACTCAGGCGAGCATTACATCTGCTGGATGCTGTGCTTCTTGAAATCCAAAATCTACTTTCCAAAAGGAAGAGTAAAACATCACGTTACATGTATTATAAATGTATTACATATGCAAGTGCCATATAAAATGTGAAACTAAAGAAAAGGTCAAAAGTAGTGCTGGCCCCCTCTTTGTAACTAACCTAACTTCTCTGAGCCATAAATTTTAATGGAGGAGAACAATAGGAAAGTCCCCTTAAAATTTTACCTCATGACTGTTACATGTTATATTCTAGTTGCTCTACTCTGTTATCATACACTGCCTTATGAAATATTGACTCTTAAGAGAAGAAAGTATATAATCTGAATATTACAGCTTTTCTTGAGAACAAAATATGTTCCTGGAATACTAAGATAGGCATTTATTGCTTAAATTTTGGGCAAAGAACCACACTTATCAGAAAGAACAAATAAGATTGCATTTCAGAAAAGAATTTAAGTATACCCTAAGCAAAACACAAATTTCTCTATAATTTATTTTTTTAATTTTGTTTTTTGAATATTTTTTAATATTTTATTGTTATTCTATTACAGTTGTCCCTATTTTCCCCCTTTGCCTTCCTACACCCAGGCCACTCGCCCTGGCTTCCACGGTAAATCCCCACCCTGCTGTCCATGTCCACAGGACATTCATACCTGTTCCTTGACAAGTACCTTCCACCCTTTTCCACCCTTATCCTCCTCCCCACCCCCTCTAGTTGCTGTCAGCATGTTCCTTGTTTCCATGCCTTTGGTTCTATTTTGCTCATTTGTTTTGTTCATTAGGTTCCTCTTATAGGTGAGATCATACAGTATTTGTCTTTCACTATCTTGTTTGTTTCACTTAGCATAATATTCCCCAGTTCCATCCATGCTGTGGCAAAAGGTAGGAGTTCCTTCTTCCTTTCTGCTGCATAGTATTCCATTGTGTAAATGTACCATAGATTTTTGATCCACTCATTTACTGTTGGGCACTTACGCTGCTTCCAGCACTTGGCTATTGTAAATTGTGCTGCTATGACCAGGGGGTATATAAGTTCTTTTGAACCGGTGTTTCAGGATTCTTAGGGCATACTCTCAGCAGTGGAATCATTGGTTCCAAAGGCAGTTCCATTTTTAACATTTGAGAAAATTTCATACTGTTTTCCAGTGGTTGCACTAGTCTTCATTCCCGCCAACAATGCACTAGGGTTCACTTTTTTCCACATCCTTGCCAGCACTTGTTGTTTATTGATTTATTAATGAAGGCATTCTGACTGGCATGAGGTGATATCTCACTGTGGTTTTAATTTGCATCTCTCTGGTGGCTAGTGATGTTGAGTTTCCTTTTGTATGTCTATGGGTCATCTGTATGTCCTCCTTGGAAAAGTGTTATTCTGGTTCTTTGACTATTTTTTAATTGGATTGTTTATCTTCCTAGTGTGGTCATGTGAGTTCTTCATATATTTTGGGGATCAAACCCTCATCTGAGGTTCATTGGCAAATATGTTTTCCCATATGGTTGGTTCACTTTTCATTTTGATGATGGTTTCTTTAGCCATGCAAAAGCTTTTTAATTTGATGTAGTCCAATTTGTTTAATTTGTCCTCTAATTCCCTTGCCCTAGGAGATACATCGGCAAAAATATTGCTGCGTGAGATGCCTGCAATTTTACCACCTATGTTTTCCTCTATGACTTTTATGGTGTCGCGACTTATATTTAAGTCTTTTATCCATCGTGTTTATTCTAATGTATAGTATAAGCTGATGGTCTATTTTCATTTTTTTGCATGCACCTATCTAAATCTCAATACCATTTATTGAAGAGGCTATTTTTATTCCATTTTATGCTGCTCTCCCCTTTGTCAAATATTAACTGACCATATTGACATGGGTTTACTTCTCGGTTCTCTATTCTGTTCCAGTGATCTATGTAATGGTTCTTATGCCAGTACCAGGCTGTTTTGACTACAGTGGCCTTGTAGTATATTTTGATATCAGGTATTTGATCCCTCCTAATTTGTTCTTCTTTCTCAACATTGCTGAAGCTATTTGGGGTCACTTATGGTTCCATATAAATATTTGAAATATTTGTTCTAGATCTGTGAAATATGCCATTGGTATTTTAATAGGGATTGCATTCAATCTATAGATTGCTTTGGGCTCTGTGGACATTTTAATGATGTTGATTCTTCTAATCCAAGAACACGATATATACTTCCATTTATTTGTATCTTCCTGAATTTCTTTCTTAAGTATTCTGTAGTTTCCTGAGTACAGGTCTTTTAACTCCTTCGTTATGCTTATTACTAGATACTTTATTTTTCTTGTTGCTATTGCAAATGGGATTTTTTCCCTAGTTTCTGTTACTGATATTTCATTTTAGAGTACAAAAATGCCCTCGATTTCTGAATATTGACTTTGTATCACATTGTTTTGCCAAATTCACTTATTAGATAGAATAGTTTTTTTGGTGGAGAGTATCGGGTTTTCTATGTACACTGTCATGTTGTCTGCAAATAATGACTATTTTTCTTCCTCCTTTCCAATGTGCATGCCTTTTATTTCTTTTTCTTTTCCGATCACTGTGGCTAGGACTTCCAATACTATGATGAATAAATGGAGAAAGCGGACACCCTTGTCTTATTCCTGCACTTAGGGGAAAGCTTTTAGTTTTTGTTTGTTGAGTATGATATTGGCTATAGGTTTCTAGTATCTGGCCTTTATTATGTGGAGGTATGCTCCTTCTATTCACACTTTACTGGGTGTTTTTTATCATAAATGGGTACTAGATTTGATCAAATACTTATTCAGCATCTATTGATGTGATTGTGTGATTTTTTGTCTTTCATTTTGTTTATGTGGTTACTACCTTTATTGACTTATCCTCCTCGCATCCCTGGAATGAATCTCACTTTATCATCATGTGTGATCTTTGTTGAACATTTTATTATCTATGTTCATTAGAGATATTGGTCTGTAGTTTTCTTTCATTGCTTTATCTACCTGGCTTTGGAACTAAGATGATAATTGCCTTGTAAAAAGAGTTTGGGAACCTTCCCACTTCTTGAATTTTTTGGAGTAGTTGCAAAGGATAGAAATCAGTTCTTCTCTAAATGTTTGGTAAATTCATCTGTGAAGCCATCTGGTCCAGGGGCTTTTGTGTGCTGGGAGTTTTATTATTTTTCAATAACTAGTTGTTATTCGTCTATTCAGGCTTTCTGTTTCTTCTTAATTCAGTTTTGGAAGGTTGTATGTTTCTAAAAATTTGTCCATTTTGCCCAGATTGTCCAATTTCTTGGCATAGAGTTGTTCACAGTAATTTCTTACAATCATTTCTTTATTTCTGTGGTATCAGTTTTAACTTCACCTCTTTCATTTCTGATTTTATTTCCTTGGGTCCTCTCTCTTTTTTCTTGATGAGTTTAGTTAAAGGTTGTCAGGTTTGTTTATCTTTTCAAAGAACCAGATCCTGGATTTTTTTATCTTTTGAATTGTTCTTTTAGTCTCTATGTCATTTAAATCTGTGCTAATTATTTTCTTCCTTATACTCACTCTGGGCTTTGTTTTTTGTTGTTTCTCTAGTTCTTGTAGATGTAGGATTAAATTGTTTATTTGAGATTTTTCTGTCTTTTTGAGATAGGCTTGTATTGCTACAAACTTCCCTCTCTGGATTGCCTTTGCTGTGTCACATAGGTTTTGGGTTGTTGTGTGTCCATTTTCATTTGCTTCCAGAAGCTTTTTTTATTTCTTCCTTCATTGTTAACCCATTCATTATTTAATAGCATGTTATTCAGTCTCCATTAATTTGAATATTTTGAATTTTTTCCTTGAGGTTGATTTCTAGTTTCAAGCCATTGTGATCTGAGAAGATGCTTAATATGATTTCAATTTTCTTGAATGTTGAGGCTTGTTTTGTGTCCTACCATGTGGTCCATCTTCAAAAAGTTCTATGTTAATTAAAAACAACATATATTTTGCTTCACTGGAGTGAAAATTTCTGTATATGTCAATTAAGTCCATTTGATCTAGAGTGTTGTTCAGTGCCACAATATCTTGGTTGATTCTTTGTTTGGAAGACCTGTCCATTGTTGACAGTGGGGTGTTAAAATACCCTACAATGAGTGTGTTGTTATCAATATCTTTCTTGAAGTCCTCCAATAATTTCCTTATATATTGAGGTGCTCCTATGTTAGGTGCATATATGTTGACAAGGGTTATATCTTCTTGATGACCTACTCCCTTAAGTATTATGTAGCAATCTTCTTTTTCCCTTTTTATGGACTTTGTTTTGCAGTCTATTTTGTCTGGTATAAATATTGCTATTGTAGCTTTTTTTTAAATGTCTGTTTTCTTGGAATATATATTTCCATCCCTTTACTTTCAGCCTGTATAGATCTTTTGTTCTGAGGTGGGTCCTTGTAGACAGCATATATATAGGCCATGTTTTCTTATATGTTCAGCTACCCTATATTTTTTATTGGTGCATTTAATCCATTTACATTTAAGTTTATTATTGATTGGTACTTATTCATTGCCATTCTTTCCTTTGTACCTGTGTTCCTCTCTCTCTTTTTCTTCATCTTCTTAAAGTACTCCCTTTACCATCCCTTGCAATGGTGTTTTGGTGGAGATGGATTCTTTTAGCCTTTTTTTTTTTCTTTTTTGGTCTCTGAAGCTCTTTTCTGTTTTCCATTTTTTAATTAGAGCCATG